>JAZHYW010035247.1:0-15442 GCA_037355805.1 Ixodes ricinus | reverse complement strand
TAATTCAATTCAATTAATTTTAGTTACTCCCATAATACAAAATGGGCGATGGAGGCAGAAGAAAAAGCTGCAGAATTGCAGCCCCCCCCCCCCCCTTGACCGAAGCCCCTGCCCTCTATTTTCAAAAATTTCCCTCTGAGAAAGGAAATAAAGTTACTCACTGGACGAAAAAAGGAACGCCTTTCCTTTTTTCTGTTCCAGTACAAATGAAACGAGTTCCCGTTCCAGTTCCATCGATGCAAAATGGAACGGCGGCGTTCCTTCGTTCCTCCTAAAAGGAACGCCTTCCAGGAACGCCGTTCCGTACAACGCTGAGACCGCGTGTGTCCTGCGTGTGTGTGTTGTTGTTGTTTTTGTTCTATTGTTAAAATTATATTAATGTATATTGTTTTTTAGACTGCAGCTCTTAGGCGCCCGTTTCCGTGTCTAACGGCGTCGCCGTGGCCCTCGCCGTGGGCGTAACCGCGCGCTTTGCATTATAGGACGTCACAGACCGATACACCAATCGAATTCCCCGCTAAATTTAGCGAAGAAACTGAATTGGTGTGAGGCGTGATGTCCCATAATGCGACACTGCGCGTTCACCGCTATTGTTTTTTGTTTTTTTGCTGTCCGATGTGTAAATTTGGGGTGAGGGCTTCGTCAGGAGACACATTGGTCTCCTTTAGCCGCACCTCGTGGACATTTGTACTTTGTATGCATGTCCAAATTAACTTTGACTTTGACTTAGTGTGCAACCGTGTCGAAGCTGCTGACGCCAGCCTGAGGGTAGAACTAACGTTTCCCCTGGAGTGGCTCTTGTGGAGATGGGACATTAAGTGAAGCCAAGCATGCACTGGCACTTGTGGAGCCATATATCGGCGCATCTATAGAGTACGAGTAGGTACACTGCCCCGCCCCCCCCCCGCACTTTTTTAATTATGTTTAGAAAGGGGTTTCCCGAAACGTGGGCAAAATCCCTCCTGCGTGTGTGTGCGTGTAAGTATTGCTTTTATTATAAATTAAAATAAATAAATAAATAGAAAGAGGGATGCAAGACGCATTGTTAGTCACCCATGGAGGGGTCTGGTTCGTCGTCTTGCGGGGATCGGGAGAAAAAGAGGATAGGAGGTAGGAAGTGATAATGGGGATGGGCGTATTTACAAAAATGAAGGATATAACCGATGATACAATGAAAGGACAGGTCGCATCCCCCCGCCGCCCCAACCGCAGCCGGAGCGCGCGCTCCCCGGCTGGGCGCCGACTTCAAGAAGCCGAAGCGCCACAGGGGCACGAGCGCCCCCGCCACGATCAGGGCGACGGAACGAGGCACCCGCCGCTTCGGCCCATCAGAGACCATGGTATGAAGGCATGTCGTATGCTATTTCAAAGTCTGGATGACAGGTTTGTCGCTTCTAAAAAGTCCATGAGGGCTTTCAGTATATTCGTTCTTCTCGTCCGGGATCCTGATGGGAAGAGGAGAGCGTTGGTATCCCCCGGCGAAACATGGAGAGCCTTCAGTGTTTTGGTTAATGTGGTTCGCTCTGTCTCTAGCGACTGACACTCCCAAATGATGTGTTTTCTGTCTTCGATGATGTTGCATGTGGTGCAGTTGGGAGACTTAATGCGCCTGATGAGATGAAGTCTCTTGTTGGTTGAAGCGCAGTCGGCTCGCAACCTGTGTAGGAGTGATTGTTGAGACCTGGAGAACTTTTTCCGCGGAATCAAAAGTGGGATGGGTGTTGAATTGGTTTCAAAATACGGGTGCATGTTTTCTATTGCCGTTGTTATAAGAGATTTTGCTGCGTTGTACGGGTGAACAAAGATAGTAGGGCTTTGGTCTGAGTGGGCCTCTGCTGCCAGCGAATCTGCTCTTTCATTTCCGGGTATACCTACATGCGATGGGATCCACTGAAACCAGATGGTTGTTCCCTGGTTTGCAGCACGCCTGGTCAAATTTGCGATGGATCTGGCTAGTGGGCACGCTTTTTCCAGGTAAGTTAGTTGTTGTAAGGCGCCTCGAGAGTCCGAAAAGATGGCGATGTTGGATAGGTTGGTGTGTCGTAGAGTTTGGGTAATTGCTAACCAAATGGCGGCAAGCTCTGCAGTGGTGGAATCAACACAGATATCAATTCGTCCTTTACCGTGGTGTCCATCTTCAGGCAAGACATAGGCTGCAGTGCACGAGCTGTCTTTTATGCTTCCATCGGTATAAATATGTGTCATGCCGGAGTAGGTATTTTCTATTGTTTCAACGGCGATGCTCCGCGCTACCACCTCAGAAACATGCTTGCGTCTGGGGAGGTCGGCTATCTCTGTTGAGACGTGGAGTTGACAGTCGTCCCGATAAGGGGTAGGTATCGAGCATACATCCGTTGGGTAGCCGATAGTCTGGCGGAATGTTTTTACAGCCTTTCCAACCTGAGAGTGGTGTCGTGTCATGAGGCGTTGAAGAAGTGGGTCCGAGGATGGAGCATCTGATAGACGGCTGACATATCTTAATGCTTTCTCCTGTGCTTGGAGCTGCAGTGGAGAATCTCCCGCCTCGGTCAAAGTTGGAGTGTTCTGTGCAGATTTAGGTAGCCCAAGGCAGAAACGGAGGGCTTTCCTGTGGAAAGTTTCTAAGTATTTCCATTGCGTATAATTTATATTTAAGAACGGCAAGGCGTAAAGTATACGACTTATTATTAGTCCTCGGTAGAGTGTCGTCATTGTTATCTGTCTGGCACCCCAGTTTTTTCCAGATATTCGATGGAGAGCGCCGAGGAGCTTATGGGACTCATTGAGGATACCTTTTACCGCGGGGCGCCAAGTGACGCGGTCGTCAATGATAACGCCCAAGTATCGAACTTGCGGTTCACGTCGAATGACCTTGCCTCCAATTTTAAGTGCAGAGTATTTTCCTTTCATTCTGCCTTTAGGGCGATAGGTGAGAGCTTGTGTCTTAGATGTAGAGAGTGTAGAGTGTAGAAAGTTAGATGTAGAGTAGAGAGTAGAGAGCTCCTGCGAAAACTACGCATCCCAAAGGAAAAAGGTTGATGCCGGAGTGGTTTGAGTTAAAGCGCCCATTAATAAATATTTGCAGCTTTCAATATTATTGGGTAATTAATTAATTTCTAGTAATTGAATTGTTAATGATGGTTTCAATTAAAATCTTGCTGGGCATCATCGAAAACTACTACATACACCCGCCTTACAATGATATAAGGCAAACGCAGCATTTCACGGCGTTCCGAAAAAATGCTCGGTTTGGACGCGGTTCTGGCGGTTTCTTATCGGAGCGAATCTCCGCGCGTGCAATCCCGCCCCCGTGTCTAAAACGCGCAACGTGCGTGCACCGCCAGGCATCGCACGTGAAGGTGCGTCTTCACACTGGCACCGACGTCAAAAAGGCAAGCCTCATGTGACAGTCCGGAGGCTTTCTTATCTAGCCTCTTATACGTGCGATGCGTGGCGGCGCTGGGCACGTTGCGCGTTTTAGACACGGGGGAGGGATAGCCTCGCGGTGATGCGCTCCGACAAGAAACCGAAACCCAGAAACACGTCCAAATTAAGAATTTCTTCGGAATGCCGCAAGATGCTGCGCGTACCTTATACGTGGGCGTATTTAGTAGTTTTTGGATGACTCCCGGCTAGATTTTAGCAGAAAGCATGCCTTTGAAATCAATAATTAACAATTTATTTCCTCTAGATTAATTAATTGACCACAATTATATTGAACACTAATTATTTGTTTAACGGGCCTTTTGAGACAGACCACTCCGGCATCAACCACATTTCCAGTGCGAAGCGTGGTTTTAGCAAGAGTGATTTTGCCCACGTTCTCGGAAACAACCTGCATATCGCCTCATGCGCTCATGATCATGCACATTAAAAATTGCAGATACTTTGTTTCGGCATGAACGAAGCTCACGCAGTTTTATGTTCGTCCCTCATATACAAACTTGAAATTACAAACAATGGTTTCACAGTAAGGAACAGATGAATAGACCCTTCAAAATAGGTATGAGATAGGCTTTGAGTGAAGGCTGGTCGGTAAACATGCGGTGTTGGTATGAATACAGCTGAAATAAATTTAACGCGCTTCTGCCATCTTAAATAGAAGAAATCACACTGTTTGTTCCGCATCTCTTCTACTAAAAAGTAAGCAAGCAAACCAGTCTCGTTTCATTCGTGAGCTCCACCCAGCAACATATACCTTTCATCATACTTCATTTCACTGTAACTAATTTCTGCATGAACGACCGAAGGAACTCCGTAACCAATTTTTTAACCATGTACGGACACCCTACTTTCACTTCCTTGCTTTCTTACTTTTTATTTTATTGTTACCCGAGTCTTTTTTTTCTTCCTTCGCGTACGGAGTTCAACGACTTCATGGTTGAAATATGGTCTCACCGGTTACATCTGGTTGTCTTTATTTCGTGCACGGTGCAGCCTCAATAGCCTCTCCTCACGAAAGGAATTCGTATACTGACTGTCGTTACCAGGGCCCAGAGTTTTCCTATAGGAACGAAGCGCAAAGCGCGGCAGTGCTGCTGCTTCAATGGTGACTAATCTCTGTGGATTGGCCCACGCCCTGCAGTTCAGTTTTGGACCGCTGCAGAAGTTGCGAGGTTCTGGCAAGCGTGCGTAGAAAGCGCTGTTTTCAAACACGTCTCCCTTTACCCACACAACCGTAACTAGACTAGCTCAATTAAAGAACTACCCATAGACGTTGCCTGCAAGAGCAGTATACCCCCCCCCCCCCCCTGCTTGCCTCCCGTTGTTCGACGCGCCACCGGTTTGAGGATGGCTGTTACGGGAACTGCAGTGTGTGTCTAAGGAATGGATATATGTTTTGATGTACAGTGCCTATATGGCGTTTCAGTGTACTCTATGGAATGGACAGTTTTTCAGCGACAATCTATAGTTGGTGACAGCCTAAGAGTTCAGGGGAAGGATCCCGTCATCTGACAAGCCACCGGTTTGAGGATGGCTGCTATGCTAACTGTAGTGTAATCTATGGGAATGCATATGATATTTGATGCACAGAGCCTAGATGGCGTTTCAGTGTACTCTATGGAATGAACAGTTTTTCAACGGCAATCTATACCTGGTGACTGCTTATGAGTTCAGGGGAAGGATCCCCATCATTTGACGAGCCACCGGTTTGAGAATGGCTGCTATGGTAACTGTGGTGTATTCTCATGGAATGCATATGTTTTGATGCACAGAGCCTAGATGGCGTTTCAGAGTACTCATAGGAATGAAGAGTTTTTCAACGACAATCTATAGTTGGTGACAGCTTAAGAGTTCAGGGGAAGGATCCCTGTCATTCGACGAGCCATCGGTTTGAGGATGGCTGCTATAGTAACTGTAGTGTATTCTATGGAATGCATATGTTTTGATGCACAGTGCTCTAGATGGCGTTTCAGCGTACTCTATGGAATGAAGACTTTTTCAGCGACAATCTATAGTTGGTGACAGCTTAAGAGTTCAGGGAAGGATCCCAGTCATTCGACGAGCCACCGGTTTGAGGATGGCTGCTATGGTAACTGTAGAGTATTCTATGGAATGCATATGTTTTGGTGCACAGTGCCTATATGGCGTTTCAGTGTACTCTATGGAATGGACAGTTTTTTCAGTGACAGCTTAAAGGGATGCTGAACCGATATCTGAAGTTGCCGGAATAAGCACCGGACAAGCTTCCGGGGACGCGCACTGTACCTAAAAATGCTATTCATGTAAAGGGATGGAGATCGGATTATTATATTTCTTGGAATGACGACCGCCGATTGAGCCAGACGCGCCAGAAGCCTCCGACGCGCGCGAGGCCCTCTGGGATTACTCGCAACGGAACTGACGACAACAAACCGCAACGGAACTCAAGTGAACAAGTCGAGCTGCCGACGCGCCACAGCAGTGGAAGAAAGTTGCGCTTTGAATAATAGTAGACAGATGCCCGTCGCGTTGGAAGTTTGCCAACTAATCCAGCCAAGTTAGCTGCGCACTAACTACCTGCCAGCCACCCGGCCATCCCCAGTCCACTTCTGCACCTGCGTCGTAGCGACGGCGGCGACTTTGGTCTGTGGGTTTTTCGGAGTTCGGCGATTGCTTTCCTGTCCTGATACTTTGGCCATGACGACGTCTGACAGCAGCGTTCGCACGTCGCATTTCCGTTTCGACGTCTGTACGGGGTTCGCACGTCGCTGGATGGATGGATGGATGGATGAATACGGCTGAGCCCTTTGGATCGGGCGGTAGCTTACGCCACCTAGCCAATTTGTCTTACCATTTCGCTTAGTCCGCGCCACCACGCGGCGTGAGGCGCACGCCGCGTGGTGGCGCGAGGTGGGTCGGAGCCTAGAGTTCCTGTATAGCTACCTACGGTAGCAGAGTTGCGCATTCAGCCTCGGCGGGTGTCCGTAGCGCCGGCTTTCCCGCACGCCCTGGATGCTTTGCTCCTCACGTGACTAAAGTTGGCGAATAGCGGCGCCACGCGCGCCGCCGCGCATGGAAAACAGGAGAGGAGGAGAAGGAGGGCGAAAGCAGGGGAACATACGGCGGGGCGCGAGAAACGTCGGCGGAGCGACCGTAAAGGTGGCTTTGTTGCACGGCGACGGATGCTTTGCTCCTCACGTGATGGATTTCGGCGAATAGCGGCGTGGCGGCGCGGGAAATCAAATGCGCAACTCTGTTTCCCCCTTCGGGGAGGAACTCCTGAATGGAGCCAACTTCGACTGGCTCACTCATAGCCGCCAGAGTTGCGTACTACAGGTCTGTTGCCGTCACCGAAACGAGCTTTCAAAGAACTCACCAGGTGCACCTTTTAATATTTATTTCCATAAATCATGCATTTTAGACTACTTCATTGTTTCACAGTACCGGCATTTAAAGGGCAACTCCGCTTCATTTTTGGTTTTGAAAAAACAATGCAGTCCTCTTCAGTATCGCCTAGGAAGACCACACGCCAAATATTACGACGCAGTTCTGTCTAAATGTTTCTTAAACGGTCCGACAAACTTTGCAACTCGCCAAGTTGCCGAAATCGGCTGACTCGAGCGGGCGAATTCAGGCGCAACCAACAGCGCAGTCAAGGCTACGGCATGGGCGGAGCCAACATTGAGCTAAACGTCATCTCCGTGGCCCCCTTTTGCTTGTTTTTACTTCTCCGATCGAGCGTAGCGCATGACGTCAGCAACGTTTCCTCTCAGCGCTCAGCGGTGTCCACGTGATTGGCGTACGCGCCTGCGCAGTTCGCTTCTTGGGAGCAGACCGGCCGCCCGCCGTGGTCCCGCCGTTACCGCTGTCTTTCGTGTCACAACTCACAACCACTGTCGTCGTCTCACCGTTAGTGATTATTGTCTCGGAGTTTGGTCCACACTACGGACACCACGTGCGCAGACTTATGCCGCAGTTGTGCAGACGTCGTCGAATGCCGTAGACACCAAAACGTGGCGAAGAGTGCGGTGCAGAGCAGACGACACTCGCGCCTGCCACACGCCCGCCCCCAACCCGCCCGTCGTTGGGCCGAGGATCACGTGACATCTCGTACCACGTGATGGCCATGTACTTGGCGGCCCGAGGCCAATGTTGCCGGACGGCGCCGAAGTTTCGGTTTCGATTTCCGCTCGTGTTTAAAATTAGATTTAAAAATATATATCCCATTTTTCGCGAAGCAAACGACGTAGTGTCTTTTAGTAGGGCTTTTTGATTCGAAATCACTCATTATCCCGAAATCTTCGGAATTGAGCGGAGTTGCCCCTTAAGAGCTATTCGTGTGCTGTAAATATCAAAATGACAAAGAATTTAGATTCTGTTTTTCGGTTCAGCATCCTTTAAGGGCACAGGGTAAGGCAAAAATGAAAAAAAGTCGATTTTAGTTTTTTTCGCAATTTAACAAGTTTAGCTCTTTCTGCACATTTTCCATTGTCACAGTGTTCTTTAACAGTTATATTTTGGGCTGAAAATCACTTCTTCCGAAAGCAAGTAGCAGGTGACCACGCCTCCTTTTGGGATACGCCCCCTGTTTATCAATAAATTTTGCCACGAAACAAATTCAACACCAGACCTAAAGGCTTGCCCAGTAACAGATAATCTTTAAAAAATTATCTGACAACTATTGCATAGCATTTTTTCAACCAAGACAATCCCGAGACGCTGTGCACGTTTTTTCCAAGTGTGTACCATGTGTACTTTCAAGTTTTTGTGTTTTGTAACGACAAAATGGCGGTATTGGATGCTGTTCTTTCATTCAATGGTGGTAGCATTGCACAAGCCAATGTTTTGAAGTCGTGTGGATGGAACCGTGTGTGGAACACCATCAAGTGGCTGAGGGAAGTTGACATCGCTCGAATATGCTTTACGGACCACGCGACATGGCAGGTCACAAAAGAGGCCCGGCAATCAAGGCGATAACCCGAAAAGCAAAGATATGACTTTAGCAATGCCTTCCGAGCTGGCGGCTATTGAAAAAATGACTCTAAGGCTGTTGGTGCCAATAGAAATTTGTTATTCACCTGTTTTTTTACTTTAAACTGAATTATCTCAAAACAGTGTTTTTTAGTACATAGGTACCATTTTTTTCCTTAACCCGACATTAGAGAGGGCTGATTTTTTATTCCTACTACCTACATGGGTGTTGAAAGATACTGAACTAGAATTAAAAATATGCACCCAGCAGTTTTTGAGTAATATTTTTTTTAATACATAAAAAAACTAAAATTTCAATAATAAAATAAAAAATAGAAAAAAAACTTATTTTAGATTGGTTGAAATAATTCTAGTTCAGTAGATAAAACACAAAATTTCGAACAAAATGATATATACATGACCGGAATATTCCTAATAGTCACCGAGAAAAATGTTCCTCAACATGGCCTCAAATGCATGGGGAGCATAGGACTTACCCTGTGCCCTTAAGAGTTCAGGGAAGGATCCCCGTCATTCGACAAGCCACCGGTTTGAGGATGGCTGCTATGGTAACTGTAGTGTTTTCTATGGAATGCATATGATATTTGATGCGCAGAGCCTAGATGGCGTTTCAGTGTACTCTATGGAATGAACAGTTTTTCAACGACAATCTATACCTGGTGACAGCTTAAAGGTCGGTTCTCATCATGCAGCGAAGCGCTTGCGTAGCGCTCCTCACGTGCGGTTAGCTACTTATCGTCTGCCATGAGCAACAGTTTTGACGGTGCGATACAAAGCTGGTGAACGCTCCTGTCAGCACGCGCTTAGCACGAGATAAGCGCTACGCTTGTAGCGCTCCGCTGCATGCAGTGAAAACGAGGCCTTAACGAGTTCAGGAAGGCATCCCCGTCATTTTGACGAGCCACCGGTTTGAGAAAATGGCTGCTATGGTAACTGTAGTGTATTCTATGGAATGCATGTGTTTCGATGCACAGAGCCTAGATGGCGTTTCAGAGTACTCTATGGAATGAAGAGTTTTTCAACAACAACCCATAGTTGGTGACAGCTTAAGGCCTGGTTCAAACTATACAGCTAACTCGCTGCCGCCGAAGCGGAATCGGCCGCGGCAATGCACAGTGGATCGCTACGCCCGGCGGCCGAATTCTTGCAGATTCGTCCGCCGATTCGCCAGTGTGAACCAGGCCTAGGAAGTTGAAGGGAGGTGATCCCCGTCATTCGACGAGCCACCGGTTTGAGGATGGCTGCTATGGTAGACCGTGGTGCATTCTGTGGAATGCATATGTTTTGATGCACAGAGCCTCCAGATGGCGTTTTAGAGTACTCTATGGAATGAAGAGTTTTAGAGGGCGCAGCTCTTAGGCGCCCGTTTCCTGGCTTGGGCGGCGTCGCCGTCGGCGTCGCTGTTGGCATCGGCGTCGCCGTTGGTGTAAACGCAAGGTCATGTGACCCCCCAGGTCACGGCTGACCCCCCAGGTCACGTGACCCCCTGCCACGTGACCCCCGAGGTCACGTGACCCCCCAGGCCACGTGACTCCCTCCGAGGTCACGTGACCCCAGGTCACGTGGCCCCCAGATCCACGTGGGCCGCCTCTCGGGTCACGTGACCATCCCGAGGTCACGTGAACACCCCCCTTCCGCGCCTTCCCCCTCCTCCAAGAGCTGCGCTCTAGTTCGGCGTTACAGGGAGTCGTAAACAGCTTTCATTTTTCGGGTCGACAATCTATTGTTGGTGACAGCTTGCGAGATCAGGGGAAGGATCCCCGTCATTCGACGAGCCACCGGTTTGAGGATGGCTGCTATGGTAACCTGTGGTGTATTCTATGGAATGCATATGTTTTGATGCTGCGGAAGCCTAGATGGCGTTTCAGAGTACTCTATGGAATGAAGAGTTTTAGAGCGCCGCACTTAGGCGCCCGTTTCCCGGCTTGGGGCGGCGCCGCCGTCGGCGTCGCTGTTGGCATCGGCGTCGCCGTTGGTGTAAACGCAAGGTCATGTGACCCCCGGGTCACGTGACCCCCCAGGTATCACGTGACCTTCCCCTGCCACGTGACCCCCGAAGGTCACGTGATCCCCCAGGTCACGTGGCCCCCAGATCACGTGACCCCTCAGGTCGCTGACCACCCCCGAGGTCACGTGAACACCCCCCCCTCCGCGCCTTCCCCCTCCTCAAGAGCTGCGCTCTAGTTCGGCGTTACAGGGAGTCGTAAACGGCTTTCATTTTTCCAAGGACAATCTATTGTTGGTGACAGCTTAAGAGATCAGGGGAAGGATCCCCGTCATTCGACGAGCCACCGGTTTGAGGATGGCTGCTATGGTAACATGTGTGTATTCCTATGGAATGCATATGTTTTGATGCACAGAGCCTAGATGGCGTTTCAGTGTACTCTATGGAATGAACAGTTTTTCAACGACAATCTACACTTGGTAACAGCTTAAGAGTTCAGGTGGAGGATCCCCGTCGTTCGACGCGCCACCGGTTTCAGGATGGCTGCTGTGGTAATCAGCGGAGTATGACTGGAATGCATATGTTTTGACGCACAGAGCCTAGATGGCGTTTCTCAGTGCTACTATGCGGAATGAACAGTTTTTCAACGACAATCTACACATGGCCCAACAGCTTAAGAGTTCAGGTGGAGGATCCCCGTCGTTCGATGCGCCACCGGTTCCGGGGATGGCTGCTATGGTAACTGCAGTGTATTCTATGGAATGCGTATGTTTTGATGCACAGCGCCTAGACGGCGTTTCAGTGTACTCTATGGAATGAACAGTTTTTCAACGACAATCTCGCACTTGGTAACAGCTTAAGAGTTCAGGTGGAGGATCCCCGTCGTTCGGATGCGCCACCCGTCTGGGGATGGCTGCTATGGTAACTGTAGTGTATTCTATGGAATGCGTATGTTTTGATGCACAGCGCCCAGATGGCGTTTCAGTGTGTACTCTATGGAATGAACAGTTTTTCAATGACAATCTATACTTGGTAACAGCTTAAGAGATCCGGGAAGCTCCCCTCGTTCGATGCGCCACCGGTTTTGAGGATGCCTGCTATAATAACTGTAGTGTATTCTATGGAATGCGTGTACGTTTTCATGCAAAGCGCTAAGATGGCGTTTCAGTGTATTCTATGAGAATGCACAGTTTTGCAACGACAATTTATAGTTGGTGAGGCTCCTCCCATTCTGTTTCCACTTTAGCACATTGAACGCTGGAGGTTAAATCGTCTTCTCTCAGCGTTCGTTCTGCTAAAGTGGAAGGATATGGGAGGAGTTTCCCCTGGGACTCTTAACCTGTCACATACTATAGACGCCTTGCAGCAGCTGTAGCATGGGCGCCGCCATAGCCGAGCTTCAATATTTGTTTCCCCTCTTATTACGTTTACTTAACTTCAGCACGACCACAGCAGGGCAGGTTATTGCCATTTTAGATTATGCTGTTTCCTTCTCCTCAGCGTTAGCCTTTGTGGAAATCTCGTCAGCGCCCACTTCGCTGGCTCGGCACCTGGTAAGACAAGAGAAGGTCAGCAATGGCGGCTGTAATCTGGGCCGGCTTGCTAGAACCAGCGTCTCAGCTGAGACTGGGTGAAAGAAAGCACTGCCAAAGCCAGCGCACGAGCTGAGCGGGACTCAAGCTGCGACTTCAAGACGCTCGCGCGCCCCAGCCACTGCGGCAGCTTTCTTCACCCAGTCTCCGCTGAGACGCTTGTTCTAGCAGCCGGCCCTGGTTTCCCTGTGCAAAGCGTCTATAGACCATTCCAGAAACGGTCCTCCGGTTGGTGCCATTTTCGGGAAGCTCGTGCGTGTGGCGCGTGTTTCGCTTGCTTTCCGAAGCGATGACCTTGCGCGTGCTGGACTGTGATGTTGTCACGCTGGGCTATGATTTTGTAAATATTAAAGGGGCACTGACACATCAAAATCATATTTTTTTTATTATCCGAAACGATTGAAAACGGTGCCGGGACATTACCCTCAAAATTCGAAACTTGGGAATTCAGTATTTATGAATTAAAAAAACAATTTCCAAATGCCGAATTTGAAGTTCCCGCGCGATCCCCGCCAGCGCAGTCAGTCAAATTTTGCGGTCTCCTTCGACTCGACTTTTTCTCGGACCTCCGCTGACCCGATGCGAGGAGGAGGCGAGCTGGCGGGATAGAAGGGAGCCGGCGCGGGAAAAAACCGGTTTCTTCGCCGACTCGCCCATCTGCTCGAGCGCCGCCGAGAGGGAGGACACAAATCTAGGAAGGGACATCTCACCGAACTCTGATTTTCGGTATTTCAAAAAGAGGGGACATAGTGCGTTCGCAATTGCTTTAAAAAACATGTTTTACGATTGCCGTTATTAAATGTTATAGAAATGCCGCCTACAAAGCTTCTAAATTTCCTGATTTTTGACGTCATCGATCAAAAGAAGCAAGGAGGTAGCGGCGGGAGATTTAAACGCCAAAAATAAAAAGGCGCGCGCGCGCGCGGGGAAATTTTTTTCGCGATGCGGTTTTTTTTGCGTGTTTATGACTACAACTTGCGTCGTTTTAGACAATAAAAAAAAATACGACCTTTTCTTCCGGGGTGTCAAGGTGCCCCTTAAAAACGGTGTATAGAGTGCGCGAAGCGACGGTAGGCTAAGGTCCCGGGAGGCGGACTGGAGTGAGTGAAGATGATGCCGACCTCCCCGGGAGTCCCACAACTGACCCAATCTGCAGAACGTAAGGGCGCAAGTGAGCTGCAGGTGTATATCCAACATTTTAGTGAAAAAAAGCGAAAGCCGTTTGCAACTCCCTATAGCGCCGAATTGGAGCGCAGCTCTTGAGGAGGAGGAGGGAAGGGTAATCAGGGGAGGGTATACCTCACTCCTCCTTCTCCTCCCCTTATTCTTCAATGTCCTTTGGGGGGTCACCTGGCATGGGGTCGCTGACCGAAACGGGGAAACGTGACCCCCCCCCCCGAGTCCGCGTGACCCGGGGGCTCACGCAGGGCATTATGGGACATTTCACGCACCGCGTGGTTACGCCGACGCCGACGCCGTCTGGCCGGAAACGGGCGCCTAAGAGTTGCGTTTAAAACCCGGGAGCAGGTAGCGACAGACAGACGACAAGGAAGAGAAGGAGAACTGTGTTTGAGCTCCGTTGAGACGTTCTCCTTCTCTTCCTTGTCGTCGTCTCGTCGTCACCTCAGTCTCGGGTTTTTCACTAAAATGTTTAAGACCTAATCTAGTAAGGTTGACCCACACCAGGTGTGGACCCCTGCGTGACGTCATAACCGGATGTGACGTCGCGGACGAAAATAATTGCCATTTCACCGAGAACGAGGCCTTTCGCTCCCTGAAATAAAAATGCAGAACACTCCGACAAAATGTATTTAATTTTAGCTAGATGCAATTACACTTTTGAAAAAGGTATTTAAACACAACATACAAATATGTTTTCTCATTTTGTTTCTCACCCGCAGTTTAACATCCTAGACTTCGTTTAGCACTGAATAAAAAGAAATGTCTAAATTAAGAGTGGAGTTTGCATGATACAAGAGTCAAGTTCTTAAAATAAAATATCAGCTTTATAAATTAGGTTTGTTTGTATAATGTCAAGTATCTTCGGTATGTAAGTTCAGTGTGAGATTAACTCTAAATGCTACATACAATTCACAGGGCTTTTCTGAAGCAACGTGTCGTTACTGACACGCATCTTTTAGGACAAAATAATAAAATCAAAGCATCTAAACTATTGTTCAAATTGTATTAAAACAGAGCAAAAAAGACGGAGGACCAGCGGAAGGAGAACAGAGACACAGCGCTGACTTACAACTGAAAAAATCTACTTGTGCACGGTGCAGCAGATAAACATAAAAAGAAACGGATAGACACAGAAACAATCAACCCCGTAGCACACCCCTCCCCCATCATGCCAATAGACGCCTACACCCTAAAAACCAAAAGGTATATTCTTACACCCCTTGTCACATATACGACACCCCAAAATTTCAGGTCGACGTACAGTGCGCTGACTTCGAACTGACTGCCCCAACTTTTGCGAGAGAGTTGATGACGGTGCGACATAACATATTAAACAGCCAAAGTAGGTATAAAACTACACAACAAAAAAAAACACACAGAGGTTTTGCAGTTGAGCCAAGAAAACCCCGATAGCTTTTTTGCAGTTAGTCACACTTACATTAGCTATTTAAATAAGTTGTAAACGCGGCTATCAAGCCGCTCGTGAAATTTGGTAGCGTAGGTACCACATCAGTGCTCTGTACATCCAGCTGAAGTTTTGGGGGTGTCGTATATGTGACAAGGGTTGTAAGAATATACTCCTTTTTTTTTAGAGTGTACGCGTAGCTCGCCCGGCTTCTTAATAAAATCAACGTCGTCACTCGCTAAGGATATGGACGGAGCGCTTACACACATGCCCGCGTCATAGCTATAACAATAAAAAAGGCCTCGCCAATTTCCTGGCAGACTTGCTTCTGTGCCGCGCTAAATTCCTGATGTCATCAAATAGCGCAGCACATTTACACATATCACAATGGACCGCAAGGTAGCCAGACGGGGAGGAGCGCAAGGAAAGAGAGTGTTCCCTCGCCCGGACATTAGACGGGCGGGTGCGTTGGCGTTAATGTCCCCCCCCCCCCCCCCCCGCCCCCCGGGGGGCGAGGAACACTCTCTTTACCTTGCGCTCCCTCCCCGTTTGGTCAACTTGCGGTCCATTGTGCAGTCGCGCCAGACTTGGTGACTAAGGCCGGCATAAGTCATATGGCAATGCCTGCACGACTCGTTCACACTCTTCTCTCTTCCTCGTACCGACCGTCTCGCGAGGCCTAACTAACTCGAGCGGCCGCCTGACACCCACAATGCCGGTTTTTCCGTCCGTATTCTTCACCACAGATAAACGAGAGAAGCAGACCGTCTTATCGGAAACTGCATCCACAGCAGAGCAACGGAACGCAAAGTGCCGCTCGCAACGGGCGGCAGTCTGCGATAAGCCATACTCTTTTGTTTGTTTGGGTCTGCATGCTCTGCTGTACCGTGGCGGATTTAAGGAGAATGAAGGAATGCGGGGGGG
>JAZHYW010035246.1:0-15205 GCA_037355805.1 Ixodes ricinus | reverse complement strand
TACTTCGTTCCGTTGTATTGCTGTATATTAATTTCTAATTTTATCAGAATCGCAGTCAAGCGGGTTCATGAACAAAAACATGATGTGTTCACTTCGACCAGGCTCGGCCTCGAGGTTGACCTCGTGAGCAAGTCAGATTGGCTCATTTTCTTGTTAGATTGTTTTCTCGCCTGATTTAGGATTGCATTTTTTTAGTTCCAACAACACCAACATAAATGCGCGAATAACAACAGCAGCTAACAACAACAACAGCAGAACAACCACGCAACGCGGAGTGGCTGAAGCATCAGCGATAGCTGGTGTCAATGACATCGGAGCCCGCTAAGGTTTCATTTCAGAGCATATGGACTCAATGAACGAGGTAAAGGTGCCAGCGCGCACGATGGTGTCCGCATAGGCGTTCTTAAACCGAGAAGTACGCCGGACGAAAGTTCTATAAGCGTTTTGGAACCCATGAGGGTCTATTAGAGTAGAGTGCACTTCAGCTGTCTGCGTAAGAGGGGAGCGTGTTTTCGTACGTCACTTCGGTACAAATAGTCACATTTGCTAAACGAAAAGCGCAGAATAAACAGGGACAAGGAAGTAGACAAGACGAAGCGCACTCTCAAATAAAGGTTTCTTGAAAAAAAAAAAAAAAAAAAACATTATACCATCTTTTTGCAGCTATTCGTTTTGAAACTAAAACCATATATCTGTCAGATGCAATAACGGGGCACTAACGCACTTGCTTTCCCCTTGCTTTCCGATGCAGAATGCATCGTAAGAATTCAAGGCAAGTTTTATCTGCGTATCTCCCGAAAATTGCTGTTTTTGCTAATTCTGGGTCACATGAGCACCTATCCCGGTGCATGGCCAGATTGCCCGGCGAGGGACTTTTTTGCTAACCGTGCATGTTATCTTGCTGCCATGCATGACCATGCATCTTATCGTACTTGCTTTTTTATCTGTTATCAACGGCCCGCGGAATGTTTGGGTGGAGTGCCGAAAATGACCCGCGTCGATATGAAGCACGGTCGATGGCGCGAAACCGCCAAGTGTCACACTAACAGCTATCACTGTAATAATAAAAAAAAGGTTTATTGTGATGATGAAAATGTTAATCAGACGTGTAGATTGTACATAGCGGTACATGGTGGTTGATGGATATCCCAGTGTGTTCCGCAGCTCGGAACGCGCCTTGACCATCAATGCACAGCATGATTTCATCACTGTCGTACCAACGCCTTCAATGACTCCTTAATACCCAGAACATCTTCCGAGTGGAACCAACTTCCCGCATCATTAGTGTACATATCATCACCTGATTCGGTCAAAACTGTGATAACCAATCGACTTTGTTGATACTAAACTTGACTGCTGATGTTTTACATCGTATGCCACTTGATTTTGTTTTTTTACTGAATTTTGTACTGTATATTGCAACTCCCCCCCCCCTGTAATGCGCTAGTGACCCTTAGTTCACTGAAATAAATAATAATAATTCGGGTTGTGTGGATATTTATACAGCGTGTCGTTGGTCAGCCATTTAAAGTTGCGACGAGTCACTCGCTGTAGATGAGCAATTTAGCCAGTGCAGTACAACCGCTAGCCTGGGGTCTTTAACGTGCACCACGCAGTAGTGATACACGACCGCACGCCGGTACGATGCTCATCCAGATCGAAACGGGCAGGGGTGGGGATTGAACCCAGGATCCCTGGGTTCTGCAGCGCGAGCTTTCGCTCCACGTGCTCCGAGCTGGTGTGCGCTAGCCCACTCGGCCACCGATCCTTTTTTTTTTTTTATTGCAAGATTTTTACAGTGAACAAAGATTCATAATGTACGATACATTTCACGTGAACATGTACAACAATATATTGACGACGTTAGTGAAGACGGCGATAAAACGCCGCCTGTAAGGTTTTGAGAGGCGATGAGAATTGTTAAAATTCTCTGATCATTGACAGCTTCAAAAAGGCAGGCAACCACTCCAGTTCCAGACATACTTTCTGGTACACAGCTGATATCAAGTTTACATTTTCAATGAAATAATACCGTACGGGACGGGCATCTAGATCCGCATGACGAACTGCCATCCTACTTCTCCAAATAGCATGCAGGCCCAGTAAAAATACGAGGTCGTATGGGAAAGGTGTCCCCTCCACAGACAAGAAACGTATTCCACGAGCCGTGAGCGGTAGGTCTTTTTTGAGAGTGCGTTGGAGCACGTCCCAGAACAGGATAGCATCCCAGCAGTCCAGGAACACGTGCTCCACGGTCTCCGGTTTCTTGCACAAAAAACAATCCTCGCCCCATGGTACAAACATGCCCTTTTTCGCTAACCATGTCTTTACTGGCAGCGTGTTGGTATGTAGTTTAAAATAAAAGGTTTTCACAGATCCGGGAACTAGCATTCTTTTTACGCGGGAAAGCACATCACGGTCAGTACTGTCAAAGAACAAAGAGCGATACAGTGGGACGGGAAACAGGCATTCAACAAGATCTCGCGTCAGACGCTTTCGTGTAACAGAGTTTAAGTACTCTCTTGAAAATCGCACAGTAAGAAATTGGTATGCACAAACAACCTCTCTAAGGAAGCCCGTTACTTTGCCTTCACATGTGTCACACGTCGAAACAATGAACTCGGGTAACTCTCTGAACAACCGTACTTGGATGACAGTTCTCAGAAACGGGTCAGCCTGGTCTCGCAAAAAGATAAACCGCGAAACCAGCTGTCGTATGAACAAATGCGACAAACTAAGTCCACCCGACTTCACGCGGCGAAAAAGGTTATCTCGTCTAGTTCTTTCCCACGTAGACTTCCATATGTACACGGCCATCACTCGGTGCATGCGTTGCAAATGCACACGAGAGCAGTGCAGAACCTGTAACAGGTACCAAATCTTTGCAACAAAAAATAAATTACACACCGTTGCCCGTGCGAAGATAGAAAATTCCTTGCCACCCCACTTCGCGGCTTTAAGACTCATCTCCTCTGTTTTGCTACGCCAGAGCTCGTTGCTTTCACGGTAATTGTTCAAAGGCACTCCCAAGTATACACCGGGCTCTTTGGACCACTGAATAGATTCAAACACACGCGGAGTCACGTCCCAGTGGCCGTGCCAGATCCCCAAGCATTTTGCCCAGTTCACAGCACAGGCTGTTTGGGCGCAGTATGATCTCGTGAGTTGAACAGCCGCTGAGACGCTTTCTCTATCACTACAAAAAATCGCAACATCATCTGCGTACGCTAATATTTTAACATCACATGCATTTAAAGAAAAACCACGTATGTTCTCACTCTTTTTGACACTTAGGCAGTAGGGCTCAAGAAATATAGCGAACAACAACGGGGAAAGTGGGCACCCTTGCCGAACAGAGGATAACACAGAAATGCGTTTAGTTACTTGTTTGTTAATTACAAGACTAGTCATGCAGTTACTATAGGCCATCTTTACTCCATCAAAAATAATTTTACCCACGCCAACATGGTTTAGAATGCAAAAAAGAACATCATGGGACACTCGATCAAAAGCTTTTTCAAGATCGACTTGCAACAGAGCAACTTTCCGGAAATCAGCATCACATAGTTCCAACACACTACGCGCAACATGAATGTTACTCATAATCGTACGTCCCCTGATACCGCACGTTTGATGTTCTCCCACCACATCTCCAATAACCGATTGCATTCTTCTCGCAAGGATTTTCATTAGAATCTTATAGTCCGTATTAGCTAGTGTAATCGGCCGGTAATTTGCTACATTACGGAGTTTAATAGTGTCTTCACTTTTGGGGATAAGGACTGTGTGGGTAAATAAAAACGAAGGCGGGAAAACTTCGTTTTCATAACATTCGCGATACACTTGTAACAAAATACAAGCTAAATCTTTTTTATACTTTTTATAAAAGGCAGCACCCAAACCATCAGGGCCCGGTGATTTTCCGCCTTGCAAATCATCAATGGCTCTTTCTACTTCGGACACACCTATCGGCTGTTCTAACCATTCTTTTATTTCACTACCTATCTTTGGCAGAAGGGGCAAAAAATTTTCTGTGAAACCTTCTTCTTTTGGGGCTTTGTGACTCAGTAAGCTTTCGTAGAATTCAAGAAAGGCCCGCTCAATTATGCTAGAGTCACGCGTCGTGGTACCCTGATAATCAATTTCAGTTATTTCGTTGGCGCGTGCGTATCTCTTTTCTGTGGCTAACGCTCGTTTTGTTGGTGCTTCACCCGCGAGAAACTTTTCTGCCCGGGCACGTATTATCGCACCTCTGTAGTGCTCAGTATCTATGAGCTGTAGCTTGCTTTTTATTTTATTAATGTCATCTATAAATAACCCTGGGGATTTACACTCTTCTAGAACAAGCTTCTTTAAAGTTGAGCGCAGCTGCTTTTCCTCTTTTTCTTTCTCGTACTTAAGAGTGGTTGATCTTTCTATGGCGTCCATTTTAACTGCTCGTTTAAATTCTTCCCATTCTCCAGTCATCTCGCTCCCGCAGATGTTCCCTAAATTTTCAATCCTTGTATTTATCTTGTCGTTAAACACCTCGTCGTCAAGGAGCTTGTAGTTCATTTTCCAGTTGTGCCAATTAAATCGGTGTCGGTCTTTTCTTTTGATCCTAACCCGAAAGTGACGAGGCAGTGGTCGCTAAAGCACACCTGCTCGACACTATAGTGTTCACACAGCGGAACAAGCTCAACTGACACGTATGCTCTGTCTAGCCGTGCGTGGCTGCTTCCTTGGAAATGTGTGAACTGCACGCCCTTCGTGCCCTTTCCGCAATGTGCCACGTCCTCCAAGTAATGCTCATTTACCAGTTCATTCCAGACATCGCCACTGCTATCCCTCCGGCGACCATGAGGGGTCCTGTCTTCTGGAGCACATGTACTGTTAAAATCCCCCACCACCACAAGCAGTCGTTCGCACTTTAAATATTCCGCTATACTTTCAAAAAAATGGCATCGTTCCGACTCTACGGTCGGTGCGTAGATACAGATTATACGAAACTTTTGATCTGAAAAGCAAACATCACAATACACGACTCTCCCATCTTCACGCGAAGCAACATTCTCAACAATAATACCTAAAGAATTTTTCAAAAGATGCATACACCTCCCGACCTCCCTACCGCATGGCTTACGCATACATCGTATCGCGACTCAAATTGGCGCACCATCTGCTCGGTCTGCTCCTCGCTCTCAATTTTGGTTTCCTGGACCGCTATCACGTCGAGGTCGTTTTCCAAGAACAACCTTCTGAGCTGGCACTGCCTTCGCCTTGCAGACAGTCCTCTTACGTTCAGGGTAGCTATACGCAGTGCGACCTCGAGCTGTTTCATGGCCTCAAAAAAATTAGGAGCTTACGACCTTGCGCCAAGAATCAGACACTTGCCAATCAGGGAGGTAGCGGGGAACCAGCTTACTGTGACAGCCGGTCTTCACGAGCCCTCGAAGGCGAGCGGCTGCGTGTCGTATAGCGTCCTTTTTTCCCGGCGACCTTCCACTGATATTCCAGGCGTCGCAGTGCCTGCTCGCTGGCGGCAGCACTGCTTGCACCCAGGTCCTCTAGTCGCCGCTTCGAAATGATCGCGTCCAGGGGCATTTCCTCGCTGGGGCTGTTCTCCGGCACCACTTCCTTTTCCTTGAACGTAGCCGTTTTCTCCGCTGCTGCCTCTACTGTAGCTGCATCCGAACCTGCTGAGTGTTCGAAATCCCCCGTGGTGTCCTGGAGCTTCGCGGTCCGCGTCTCGGCTGGCGCTGTGACCACAAAAGGCTCCTTTTCTCCGTCGGGTTTCCCTTCGCATTCCTTGCTAGCGATTACTGTTGCCTTTGAAGTCGCCGACGCTACAGACGCTTGCGTTGAGGGCGCCGCCGCCTGTTCCGCCTCTTGTTCGTCCATCACAAGCTCGTTCGTGTCTTCATCGGCCTGGCGTCCTCCTGCGACACGAGCGTAGGATCGAACGCAGTCTTGGCGTTCGTGACCATATCCACGGCACTCACTACAGCGAGGCGCCCTACAATCACGGCGAATGTGTCCAGACCGCTTGCACCGAAGGCACAGTGGTGCACGTCCTGGAACAACCACGAGTACAGGGCCTCCGGTGATCCGAAGCTGGTGAGGCAGGCTTTCCAGCGTCATGCCTTCTTTCAGTGACAGCCGTGCCACCCGAGTCGACGACTCGACGCCGTCAAACCCGTCGATGTGCCATTTTTCTCGGATTATCTCTCTCACCACGCCGAACTCCTCCAGTGCCCTTTTCAGGGCGTCGTTGGGCACGTCGAAAGGCACCCAGTGAAGCTTGAGTCGGACCTCTCGTCGATCAGGATCCATCGGCACACACCAACCTCCTTTCACCTTGAACTTGCCAGACATCATCAGTTTCTCCTTGGCAGCAGTCGACTTGAGTCGGACAATCCAAACGTGCCCCATCTGGAACACTCCCATACCGGTCACGTCGCTCAGGACGCCAAGTTGCCGCAAAGGTTCCTTGAAATCTTCAATGCGGTACGGCCGCACTCCGATGTCAGCGTGCAGAAATGCCGTGCATTTCGAAGAGTCATTCGCCGGTAGCGTCGGCAGGATAAACCGATAATCAGCAGGAAGATCCAAAGCCCTATCACCGCGTCCAAGCAGGGACGCTTGCTCAGCTCCGGCGGAGCTCATGATTCCGCGTGCGCTTTCGACGGCGTTCGAAATTGGAATCTCGGCCACCGTAAACCCGCTTCATCCGGCCACCGATCCCCCTGAAATAAATAAATACAATCTGGCGCGTGTTTGAAGCGTCACTAGAGTTAAACCTAGTCGATCTCGGAAGACAAAGGAGTTTTCCGTCCTTCAGCCCTACACAGAAAGGAAAATATTCAGCGAAGTAAAATTCTCACAGCCGTCGCGGTTCATGTCGTGGATGCCACTGATGGCCGCCACAAGTGCTCGGTGATTTGTGATTACCGAGCACCGCAGATCACCGCAACAAAGGAGTTTCTTGGCCAGTGGCGTTGCGTGCGAGTATCCTTGAGTCCCACTAGTGCCAGTAAGCTCGTGTAAGGTGAAAAACATTCAAATGGAATATCGTTGCACCGCTCCTTTAAGGAACTCGTGAACGTGAGCCAAGTATCTCAGCTAAACCCCATTCTTCCTAAGTGAGCCCCACTTATGTTAGTTTTCGGCAAAACGCGAAGTTGACTGATGGATCTACACTGCATATCATTTTATGTGTGAGCGCATCAATCGCGTGGATGCGAGCACTGACGCAACCGGCTGACATTTTCCTTCTCCCTAGCGGTTGTGTGGGTTCTCGCGCGTTCAAGCGGAGTGGGGGTGCTGAAAGCATCCGCGCCCCCACTGTTGGCGACGTGCGCGATCGAAAGCGTCGCTGTGGTCGGTCTTCCATGATTTGCCGAATGCTGAGCTATGGCGTCAGCAAGGTTTTTCTTTTCGACGGAAATAAGAGGAATGGAAGAATTTCGAAGATTTCGACGGTGGTGGTGGTGTTTCTTTAAGAGCTGCAATGGATTTCCAAGCTTCCACCATGCCTCCTTACAAACACCATCGAACTTGTTGTTCGCAAGGTAATGAAGTCGCGAAAGGTAACCGTCGGAGGGCGCCACTAAAACATCTCGCCGCTAATACACGTTTGCAGGAGGGCTCCCGTGCGCCGCCATTTTGGGCGATGCTGGCGCCGCCTAACGTTTCCGCCATGCTGGGGTGCGCCAGGGGCACGTCACTGGGGTGCGCAATGACAAGATGGCGGCGTCTGCTGTGTCGCCGACGGCCTGGATTAGCGACACACTTACTGTTTCGGAACGCGGGGAGATATCCACTCAGATTCGTAGCATCAAATATTGTAGGACGGGTCATGTTTAAGGGTTGCAGAGCTCTGACTTTTTAACGATCGCAGCCTCTGTTCCAGCACGTCGTGGAAGCAAGAGCTGCCGCGAGCGCAGCCATCGTTGATGCAATGGCCATGCGGCTTCTGGCGCTTTCTGATGAAAGCTTTGAGGACTCTATGCTTCGTTTCACCTTATGTGCGAGCGAAGGCAAGCTGGAAGCGCGAGCACGAAAGCTCCGTACGTTCCGGCTTCGCTCGAGCGCGCGAGCTGAGGGAGAAACGCAAAAAGTGCTGGTCTCGCGCTTATAGCTTTGGCTTCGCTCGCAGATAAAGTGAAACGAAGTATAGATATTTTTCTAATTTTTCGATTTGTTGCTGGTTTACGTATTTTATTTAACTGTTTGTGCTTTTTTGCAGTCGAAGAGAACACCTGCATGTTTTATAAATATATATATTTTTAATTTATTCTTGCGCTCAGTGGTGTATGCTTCGGCAAGAGACGCTTGGCAACATTGTTCGATAAGCAGCGAACGTCCTGGCTGGAAAGTAGGCCCGCCTGACCGCGGTGCGCGGTTCGAGGTTAAGACGGGATCCCACTTGCAAAGGTGTATAGACGCTTTGCAGCAGCTGTGCATGGGCGCCGCCATAACTGACCTTCAGTTTTTGTTTCCTCTTATTCCATTTTCTTCAATTCATCTTTACCGTAGCAAGCCATGTTATTGCCACCTTAAGTTTTATTGTGTCCTTCTTCCCAGCATTGGCCTTTCTGGAGGCTCGTCAACGCCCGTCTCAGTGGCTCGGTATCTCCGTAAGACAAGAGAAGGTTAGCCTATGGCTGCTGTAATCTGGCGCGTGTGTAAAGCGTCTATAAGTGGGGCCAACTTTGCCCAGCGGCGAGTCACCGCTGGGGAGCCGACAGGTAATAAACACTTTTGTCGTTGAACTGTATTCCGGGTGTCGTAACTCCCTACGGGCAGAAGCAAGGCCAAACCGCTGCATATGGCGCTCAACGTGGTTTTGCTGCCCGCTGGTTGGTATGCCACTTGAAGCCAGGGCTGTTCTTTTTTCCCCGCCGTTAACCATCACGTGAGTGTTATCTATTATACTTTTTGCGCTCCTGTTAGCATTTCTTCGTATGTTTGTTTTCTTTTCTTTAAGATTTTATTGTTGCGTAGCCCCACCCCTTCGGTATCATTTTGTCTGATACGGAAATGGAGCGCATGACGCTGCGTTCTGAGGCCACGCTTGAGATGCTCATCCCCTCTGGCGGCGCCTGATACCAATTTGGAAATCGTAGCCAACCTCTGTGGCGCCGTCAGTTAATCGCTATAACGCTGACCCACGACCCTAACCCCCGACCGCAGTCGGCTATTCCGACCTACCGTGGCTAAGACGACAGGCAATCTGTTCCGGACTACCTGGACCGCCTTGAAGTATGCAAAGCAGCAGTCAGGGCTTCCGAGGTCTATATGCTGAACCGAGTCCTCCCGCTGGCACTACAAGGATCGGCGGCCTGCTGGTGAAAGCTGCAGTCGCCATTCCAGTCCTGGGACGCATTCCGATCAGCGATTTCGGGAGGAGTTCCGGCCGCCGGGATACGAGTCGCGTATCCTCCGGGAGCTAGATCCGCGGACGCAGCATCCCTACGAAAGCCTGTTTGAATACGTTCGAGCAATGCAGGTATTGTACCAACGGGCGTGCCCTGAAACTCCAGAGACTGACAGAGTAGCGCGCGGCCTGCGGCAATGTCACCCCCGCTTCCGTCCCTACTTGCACGGACGTGGTTACGCCAGTCTGGACGAAATCGCACGTAACACTCGTTCTATCCAAGAAAGCCTCTTGCACGAGCTTCAATACCTGCCCCCACCACGACACACTGCCCTGGAGCCCAGCTGCGCCTGGGGCGGTCCCGCGACGCACGAGTGGCACCCTGCAGACCGTCCGGTGGCGCGGGCTCTGGACTCGCACACCTTCGCACGAACAGTGGCATTCCCGCAGCAACACCGCCCACCTGCCTCCAACAACCGGTTGGCCACCGGCGTAAGACCTCGGACTGCACAAGAACCCTTGAGGCAGCAGAACTATCGTCAAAGACCTAGGGATGCACAAGAACCCTTGAGGCGGTCAAACTATCGTGAGAGACCTCGGGATGCACAAGAACCCTTGAGGCAGCACAACTATCGTCAAAGACCTAGGGATGCACAAGAACCCTTGAGGCGGTCAAACTATCGTGAGAGACCTCGGGATGCACAAGAACCCTTGAGGCACTTCGACTGTCACATAAGTCCTCGGGATGCACAAGAACCCTGGAGGCAGCACAACTATCGTCAAAGACCTAGGGATGCACAAGAACCCTTGAGGCGGTCAAACTATCGTGAGAGACCTCGGGATGCACAAGAACCCTTGAGGCACTTCGACTATCACATAAGTCCTCGGGATGCACAAGAACCCTTGAGGCAGCACAACTATCGTCAAAGACCTAGGGATGCACAAGAACCCTTGAGGCGGTCAAACTATCGTGAGAGACCTCAGGATGCACAAGAACCCTTGAGGCACTTCGACTATCACATAAGTCCTCGGGATGCACAAGAACCCTGGAGGCAGCACAACTATCGTCAAAGACCTAGGGATGCACAAGAACCCTTGAGGCGGTCAAACTATCGTGAGAGACCTCGGGATGCACAAGAACCCTTGAGGCACTTCGACTATCACATAAGTCCTCGGGATGCACAAGAACCCTTGAGGCAGCACAACTATCGTCAAAGACCTAGGGATGCACACAAGAACCCTTGAGGCGGTCAAACTATCGTGAGAGACCTCGGGATGCACAAGAACCCTTGAGGCACTTCGACTATCACGTAAGTCCTCGGGGTGCACAAGAACCCTGGAGGCAGCACAACTATCGTCAAAGACCTAGGGATGCACAAGAACCCTTGAGGCGGTCAAACTATCGTGAGAGACCTCGGGATGCACAAGAACCCTTGAGGCACTTCGACTATCACATAATTCCTCGGGATGCACAAGAACCCTGGAGGCAGCACAACTATCGTCAAAGACCTAGGGATGCACAAGAACCCTTGAGGCGGTCAAACTATCGTGAGAGACCTCGGGATGCACAAGAACCCTTGAGGCACTTCGACTATCACATAAGTCCTCGGGATGCACAAGAACCCTGGAGGCAGCACAACTATCGTCAAAGACCTAGGGATGCACAAGAACCCTTGAGGCGGTCAAACTATCGTGAGAGACCTCGGGATGCACAAGAACCCTTGAGGCACTTCGACTATCACATAAGGCCTCGGGATGCACAAGAACCCTGGAGGCAGCACAACTATCGTCAAAGACCTAGGGATGCACAAGAACCCTTGAGACGGTCAAACTATCGTGAGAGACCTCCGGGATGCACAAGAACCCTTGAGGCACTTCGACTATCACATAAGTCCTCGGGATGCACAAGAACCCTGGAGGCAGCACAACTATCGTCAAAGACCTAGGGATGCACAAGAACCATTGAGGCGGTCAAACTATCGTGAGAGACCACGGGATGCACAAGAACCCTTGAGGCACTTCGACTATCACATAAGTCCTCGGGATGCACAAGAACCCTGGAGGCAGCACAACTATCGTCAAAGACCTAAGGATGCACAAGAACCCTTGAGGCGGTCAAACTATCGTGAGAGACCTCGGGATGCACAAGAACCCTTGAGGCACTTCAACTATCACATAAGTCCTCGGGATGCACAAGAACCCTTGGAGGCAGCACAACTATCGTCAAAGACCTAGGGATGCACAAGAACCCTTGAGGCGGTCAAACTATCGTGAGAGACCTCGGGATGCACAAGAACCAGGGCCGTACCCAGAAAAAAATTTCGGGGGGGTTTTTCGGGGACAACGGCGGCCATTTTGAAAATGTCTATTGTCTTATTTTCGCCTATGAATGATGTGCATCAGTGGCATATAATGGAGAGTCATAGCAAACCGGAGAACCGGTCCCGGTTTGGTACCCGGTAGCCGACCGGCGCCACTGCGCGTGCGCAGAGGTGGAGATTAAAATCGGCTGGCTGCAAATGCACCGACCATGTACCACGCACTATACTATAAAATATTTTTCGGGGGGGGGTCAGAACCCCCTAACCCCCCCTGGTTACGGCCCTGACAAGAACCCTTGAGGCAGCACAACTATCGTCAAAGACCTAGGGATGCACAAGAACCCTTGAGGCGGTCAAACTATCGTGAGAGACCTCGGGATGCACAAGAACCCTTGAGGCACTTCGACTATCACATAAGTCCTCGGGATGCACAAGAACCCTTGAGGCAGCACAACTATCGTCAAAGACCTAGGGATGCACAAGAACCCTTGAGGCGGTCAAACTATCGTGAGAGACCTCGGGATGCACAAGAACCCTTGAGGCACTTCGACTATCACATAAGTCCTCGGGATGCACAAGAACCCTGGAGGCAGCACAACTATCGTCAAAGACCTAGGGATGCACAAGAACCCTTGAGGCGGTCAAACTAGCGTGAGAGACCTCGGGATGCACAAGAACCCTTGAGGCACTTCGACTATCACATAAGTCCTCGGGATGCACAAGAACCCTGGAGGCAGCACAACTATCGTCAAAGACCTAGGGATGCACAAGAACCCTTGAGGCGGTCAAACTATCGTGAGAGACCTCGGGATGCACAAGAACCCTTGAGGCACTTCGACTATCACTAAGTCCTCGGGATGCACAAGAACCCTGGAGGCAGCACAACTATCGTCAAAGACCTAGGGATGCACAAGAACCCTTGAGGCGGTCAAACTATCGTGAGAGACCTCGGGATGCACAAGAACCCTTGAGGCACTTCGACTATCACATAAGTCCTCGGGATGCACAAGAACCCTGGAGGCAGCACAACTATCGTCAAAGACATAGGGATGCACAAGAACCCTTGAGGCGGTCAAACTATCGTGAGAGACCTCGGGATGCACAAGAACCCTTGAGGCACTTCGACTATCACATAAGTCCTCGGGATGCACAAGAACCCTTGAGGCAGCAGAACTATCGTCAAAGACCTAGGGATGCACAAGAACCCTTGAGGCGGTCAAACTATCGTGAGAGACCTCGGGATGCACAAGAACCCTTGAGGCACTTCGACTGTCACATAAGTCCTCGGGATGCACAAGAACCGTGAAGGCAGCCCAACTATTAAGACTACCAGTCCCATTGTCGCCGCCCGAACCAGGAAGCCGATAATGGCCGGCGCCGCTGAAACCAGACAGCGACCCGCCTGCGGCCACGTTTCCTGGTAAAACCAACCTTGTTCCTTCAGTCTCTCGCGCGGTCAACTTGACGAGTATACCGAACCCCGAATGAGAGTTCGAGTGTTCGGGCAAACATTCACTGCCTTGTTAGACACAGGATCAAGCGTTTCCCTCACCGGTCACAAACTGCATGCCCGATGCAAGGAAAAGAAAGTTACATTCAGATAGAAAAAGGTTCAGCTAAAAATGGCATCCAGCGCAACGGTGGAAAGCCGGCATGCAGTCCGCTTACGCCATACTTTCAACGACCGCGCAAAAAGGCAATGGTTTCTTTACCTCGCGGGTTTATCGGTAGAAATTATCCTCGGTCGAGACTTTCTTGCAGATACTGGTATGCTGCTCGACATCAGCGCGGGTGGCTACCGGCTTGGCGATACTCCTGGGATCGTGCCGTTCGACGCACCAGACGGAACGGGAGCTACGCGGACAGGAGCTACCTCACAAGGCACCCTTCCTGAGCCAGTGCCCCAAGTCGTCCAGGCATTCAAAGGAACACCAGCACAGCGCGCGAAACTCGAGACGGTGCTTACGGAGCCCATGGGCCTTCCAGGTTGTCATGGCACAAAGGAAGAACGGCTCGACCCGCCTGTGGGTCGATTACCGCAAGCTGAATTCCATAACGGTGAGATATTCTTATCTGTTCCCGTCCATCCAAGAAATCACGAACAGTCGTCCTCAAAATGAGCGTGAACAGGGCGCCGACGACCGATTGGTACTGCCAGCTCCAGCTAGCGGCGCTTCCACGATTCACGTTGGCTGTGTTCCAAATCTTACCTAAATAGATCCGAGTTACTCCGGCGGATCGTATCACGTGACATCACATATTGAAAAACGCTGGACGCGGGTAGATTTTAGAACGCCAAGGGTACAAAACCCTTACCCTGGAGTGAGATCAAGTGAATTTTGGAACACGGCCGTAGGGAGTAAGTGCCTGCGCAGAACGAGCGGATGCGCTTTAGGGAGAACGCACGCTACCCACTTTGGCGTGTCAGTTTGGATAAGTCAGGGCGTGCTGCTTCATGTATTTATAGAAATTGCGCGGTCAGTATGGATGCGATCTTAAACGCGTGCTCCGTTTTCTGATCTCGCTTCGTGTGCTATCTTTTCGTTAACTGATAATCTTTTAGGGGCGAAGCTCCTTAGGGTCTAGCCTTGTCCATCCGCCCGTCCGTCCGTCCGGCGTCCGTGCTCACATCGATTGCCATCCCATCTGTCTTCTTAAAAGAAGAAAAAATGTTTGCGCAGTCGGCAGGATTCGGACCTGTGTGGGAGACCCCAATGGATTTCTAGTCCATCGCCTTAACCACTCGGCCCCGATTGTGGGACGAGTAGGGGCTCTGAAATGTGCTAGTAACTCAAGAGCTGGGGATGTCATGGATGAAACGTTGCATGTAGCCGCTCAACGTCTATACAGGAGAGGGCGCTGTGGTCAAATCCTCAAATGCGTATATAACCACGTTCCATACCACACATTCTCTTTCTGACACGGACCGTTGATTTAAGCGGTGGAGATGCGTTCTCACGGCTTCTAGCGGATCCAAGCTGATCCACTAGAAGAACCACTGGCTCTGCATTTCACCGACCATAAACCTGTAATAATGAAGTCGAAACGCAACCCGGAACTCAGCACTACCTATGAGCAATAAAAAATTAGCACCATCAGCACTACCTATGAACAATAAAATCAGTATCACCAGCACCACCAGAGTTTCGCCCCAATCAACATCATTCATCACATGGAGATGCGGTCATTTTTTTCTTCCTTTTTAGGGGCGCGCAGGTATTTTTTTTTTGAACTCACGAATTGTTTTGATATTTCTTTTAAACAACATTATTTCAAAGGAATATGTTTATTTATAGAAGAGCTTTCTCAAAAAAGAAAAAAAAAGAAACAACCACGTTGATCTTTGTCAATAATGAACCAGTCAGAAGCACCTAACTTCCTAGATTGTCTTGTGTGGGTCTTAGTAGGTGGCCATGCCACCATGCGCCCTGAAGACGCACGCTGTTCTTGAGGGTAGAGATTGTGTAGAGATTGCTTCGCTAGGTTCCGCTTCATAAGCCCCCAGGTGTGCTCGGCAGAGTGTCGA
>JAZHYW010035245.1:0-26961 GCA_037355805.1 Ixodes ricinus | reverse complement strand
TAATTCCCTCGTCTCTTTTTGAAAAGTCGTTGCAGAAATGCTCGGCGTCAACTCTATTAGAAACGTATGTTCTCTCCAAATGTTACAGTTCTCACTGAAATATATTCATACTATATCACCAGCACTGCTAGCTATGAACGCCTGTTGGTTATGTTGCTTATTTTTGTTCTAACTGTAACATGTATCTCTCCTACGTAATGCTTATAATGAAGTAAATCAATAAAAAATTAATGACAATGATTATTAACTGAAATTAATACTTTAATTAATTTCTTTTCTTATTGAACCGAAATACCGTGCCAGAAGTGGATACTGTTACAGGCTGAAAATATTGTTTAATTAGGCCGGACGGAAGCGCTGAATAAACAGGGACAAAGAAGTCCCTGTTTATTCTGCACGTCTGTCCAGCGATGTACCAAATGCCCCATGTTTCTATCTTAATACAGTTTAATTAAGTTACGAGCGTAACTGATTAAGCTGTAGCTTATATATTACAGAAAAGACGTGTTGAATATTCAAAATGATAATAGATGAGGACATTTCATAATCTTTCATTCCACAAAGTTGATTCCGTCGGGTTTTATATACAAAACTATACTTACGAACTCGAACGAGCTCTTTTTCTCCTCCCTCCTCATTTTGAGCCAGCGATGTGCTGATCAGACCTTCGAGAAAAAAGATGTGGATGACAAAAGTTATCTTTATCAACACTAACGTTTTGTTCGCTTGTCTTTTCTTAAAAATTATTGTTTCTTTTTGAGAAGTCATCACCTACCAGCGATCAGCAAAAGGGCAAGCGAGACGGCAAGGACCTTCATGATTCCAGGTAGCTACTGGAGCTTCAGTTACAGCAAGATTCACTGCAACAAGTAGAACAGTCGAACTCATGGTGACATCAAAACAAATAATAGAAAAAAACGTCAAAGGGTTCAGCCACTGAATGATGTTGCATCAAACAGAACAAGCGAAAACATGCATATTACTGAAAATTAAAACACGAAAGAATAAACACCTACAACTCTTCGGATGGAGAAAGACGTTCATTGTGTGGTTCTGCTTCTAGGTAAGGTAAAACCTTAGAACAAAAGCATGCTTTTCTTATTTCACGTTTTCTGCATTTTTATTGAACACACTCTATGTTACATTTCACGCATATCGAAATACCCTATTCCTTTATTGAACTTCTCTTTCTTTTATTTTTAGTAAATTGTTTAACAATCGTGGACTTCTTTTTTATCGTGAAGACGCAAAAGACAGATTCTCCGAACCTGCGATCAAACTGTTATGTTAAACGTTTAGCTCATTTCACATGATACTGCCATTTAAAACAAGCAAATTACATCTTAGGAGTCCTAAAGAGTGCCCGAAGACACTTTTTCTGAAGGTACAACGGCAAAACAAAATATGAAGTGTTGCAAGAATACAAATTCAGTTCTGGGACTCTATGCTACACCGCGGGACCAAGTGGGACCAAGAGACCGGAACAAAGCCGTCTGCCTGAGATTGGTCAGCGGCGCAGCGCTGACCAATCGCAGCAGACGGCTTCGTCCCGGTCCCTTGGTCCCGTCGTGTAGCATAGGGCCTCTGGTTTGAGCTTCCCGAAGTATTCTTATTGTACTTAACAGAATGGTACGTGCCGAACGATTTAGCTAAGAATATATAACTCCATCTGGAAAAAGCATCGCTTGACTAAAACGTAAACCAACTGCGATACATATCTATGCTTTCGATAAGAGCACGCGATAATGTTTGATAAATGGTGACATTTACACACGAAACCAAAAGAAGGCATTCGTAACTTACATATTTTATAAATATGACACATTTTTGTTTGCATATAAAAAAGAAAAATCACCCATTCAGCGGTACAGCTTACAAAGATTGCCTTACCTTCGCAGTGCGCCGAGGCGAAAAAGCTTGTAGGCGCTCCAAGCGTCAGTGCGCTTTTTATATCCGTAGCTGTGTCCGAAGTTACGCGAAACCTTGCCAGTAGCCAAACCTGGGGTTTCCCATGTAACAAATATGTTGATAATATCACGCGTCCGGTAGATATGAACTCCCACGCAACAATTTCCACTCACTTGGCATTTCCCAGTCGTTGACAGATAGTCGGCTAGATTAAGGCGCTATCTCGTCCGGCGCGATTATTTCATACCCAGGTACGCAGCACGAGGGCTGAAAGTATACTCCTATACTTCGCTTCACGTGAAGTTTAGACAGCAGCCGACGCAACGAGCTGATGGGATCCAAGGAGACAGCGTCAAAAGCACACTAGCAGCATGGCGTCCGCCATGTTTCTGTACGTGTTTTATCGTCGCTGAACCAATCATAAACAACAAAGGCACAGTGGCTTGCGCTTTTGACAGCTAGTTGATTGGCCCTATTAGCTCGTAGCGACTGCTGCGCAAGCTGAAACGAATGTATAGATGCACGTTCGCAAGCACACCGAGCATTTTATTGACCGCGGCTGCCTTTGCTTTGCGTCCTATCGCCTAGCATCTCGAAATATGCCGCCCGGTCTCCCTTCCGGCTCGCCTTCCGTCGTTGGACGCGCCGACCGTTTTAAGGCGACGGCTGCAATGGTAACTGCAGCGTATTATATGCAATACGTATATTTCGAAGCACATCACCTTGATATGAGTTCCACCGAACTTCTATGGAACACAGTTTTGAAACGACAATCTTGATGGTGCTTCAAACGACGGGTGCCGGACTGAAGGGGTGAGGGAAGTACCACTCCGCGGGGGCATTCCATAAACTGAGGTGATCTAGTAATGCTGACTTGAAAGAATGACCTCATTAAACCATCTAGTTATTGTTGTACGCTAAGGTTAGACGGCTAGCAGCTGTTGCAGATGAGCAGGCAGCGACCTGTCCAAAAATAATTTCGTGTAATGCATTCCTATGGGGTAAATCGGGTGCATCTTTTCCTCTGCGCTTGATAATAAGGGCAAATATTACGAATTCTAATGTAATAAATAGCTTGAAACACTTATCCATCGCGCAAATGAAAATATTGTTCGGTTACAATGGTGTTGTTCTTTTGTGGCAATAAACGCAGTGCTAAAATAGCTTCACATATGTATTTATGTGCACTGTTGAACACTGTTGTCGGGAACACGGTTTCGGCCTTTTTCGGCAGGGCTTTCCGTGCCAAAGGAACGAAGGACATCTGAGATACCAAGAGAGACAGCAATAACTACGCAGTAACACTGGATCAGTAACTCATTTATACAATCAAAACAAAATAGACAACCAAGTAATCGGTGCTGGCGGTAACGCAGCTACAAGTAACGGTGTTACTCGGTAACGTAGTAACGCACTCGTTACTTTTTCGAAACGGCAACGGGTAATGTTCTCATGTTATTTCTTCCAAGTAACGGGTAACTTAGTCATGTTACTCGTTACTTCTTCTTGTCAAAATGCTTAAAACGCTAATGTGTTTTATTGGCATTTTTTGTCGTGAGTAATATGGTGAAACCGTAAAAGAGATAAAATAATTATGTTCAGTTTCCATATTAATCTAATGTGTCTTGAATTATGGCGCTTATGCAGACCTGTATCGTCAAAACAGTAGAACGTGTTAATTCAGAAACAAAGAATTAACTTGCGTTAATATTTATCGGTAACGGTAATGCTAACGCGTTCCTTTTATTTTGAGGTAACGTAGGTCGGTAACGCGTTTCTTCTAGTTGCAAGTTACGACGGACGTATTTCGTTACTATTTTCGTTAACACGTGCAATATACTGCAAGTAATTATTCCGACTTGCGATAAATAAGTATTTTCATTATTCTTTCTTCCCATGATCATGTACGAACATGCTTGTTCTACTTTCAAGACACCATCCGAACGCTCCAAATATTTAAAAATAGGAACGCAGAAAACACGTGACCGATAAAAGCTGCTTGTCATTGGAAATAATAAAAGAAACATTTTTCATATCTCCCATACTTCATTCTTTACTGTTTTTGTGTTTTTAACCACTCGTAAAGTTGCACGACGGAGTTATTTTTATGTAGTAACAAGACTGGAATTTTCGCAATATATTAGTGTCATCAGAATAATGGCGAACGTTGAACACATTCTGCATTGCTTTCGATTATTATTTTCTTTGAATTCGTCGCTTGTTTATACACACCTTTTGTGAAATAAGGGGTCTGGGCCCCAAATATCATCAAAATTTAGCATCGTTAACTGATGAAAAAAAATACTGCGACTCAAGCAATTTTACATTTACAGTTGCAATAAAAGACATACTACTGAGTACTACCCAAATCATAAGAGTGATACCTGTTATTTTCCGCTGAAGCGACAAAATGCATGATCGTTTTTGGATAGAAATGCAGAGGAGCACCTCATAAGTAGAGTGGTTGCTGTCCGCTTCAATTCTCATTCCAAAAGTCGCGTAGACACTGGAGCCAATTAAACCGCTATCGTACATTATAAAAACCATATGCATCGAACGACCGCTTGCGCAATGTAAGCTTATACGCTTAACGAGAGCTTTCAAACCGGTATTCCTGAACATGATCTAGGATTGCTAACCAAAGGCAAACTTCTTTCTAATGGTGTTCTTAGTGAAACAATTTCTCGCCATGGCGGGGACGGCCAAATAGTCGCTTATTTATCAGCATAAGAACCAATCATATTAAGAAACATTCAGAAACTAAACTACCGGGAGATACCATGACGATACTGGCGTTGCTGCTTCTTTGATCCACTCTACGCGGTGCATTGACCTGCTTTTGTTTAGTCAGGCCTTGATTTTTCTACCCGGCAGTCACCAACTCGTTCCTTTCTAGGTGATGGCACCCAAGAATTTATGGAATGCAGAGTGGCAGTACTTCGAGTGATCTCTTGTCCAACGCGTGCGACCCTTCGAAGATTCATTCGCAGCAGGATGTAATCATTGTTCGCAACGTTACAAGCTACACTTCACTCCCGTAAGCGCTCTCGTGTTGACGCTTCCCGTATCCAAGCACCTCCTTTCGCAACTCAATTGAATTAGGGAGTTTTAGAATAATTTTAGAACCCACCCCCTAGAGTCCTCCGAGCAGCTTGCCATCGCACTGCGCATGCGCGTTAAATCACGCTGTTATATAACTTTCTTATGTGGAGCAGCGTTTCACTTACAACAAGAACATAACAAACCAAAAGTTTAGGTAAAAATGATCAGCTTACGAGACACGAAATACAGCCTGACATGGACGCGAATCTGCGGCATTTTGTGTTGGCGTGCACCAGCACTGAGCGCGTGGAGCGAACGTTTGCTGTGTCGAACACAGGGATCATTCCTGGCCTCAAGCCCCGCCCCTGTCCGTTTCAACCTGAATGAGCATCCCGCGTGGTCCTGGAATCACTACTGTGTAATCCACAGTAAACAATAAAGGTTAGCAGTCAGACTGCCCCCACAGTGTTGCAATACCGTCGCTGTATATAATAAGGAGAACGGCCTCTCGCCATATAGACACACATTTATAACTCCCAACATATTTTTTTTGCTTCCGTCCAAATTATTTGAAGCGTGCGTATGTGTGCTGCGTGCGTTTATTTTATTTATTTCTTTGTAAATGTTGCTAACTTCCACTTGGAAGCTGTGGTAGGAGGGGTTGGTAGATAGAAACCATTGCACGATAAGTTATTCAAAATGAATACAATGAAAAGTAGAAAATTTACAATAGTAAAACAAAAACAACAATAATACATTAAGAAACACATCGCCGACTTCTACATGGATAGGTTTTCTTCGTAAGTAGCTTGCAAGCATGCTTGTGGTAGTAGTCCTGCTCTTCCCTCAATATCCAGGGTCTTTCGTGTTTGATTTATGCGTTTTGCTTGGCGTGAGAATGCTGTAATTGCATTTACAAATTCGTTTCTCGTTGCACAGCAATGTATTACTTCTGTCAATGTCTCGAAAATAAGCTGTGTATAATGGTGTAATACAGTTCTCGGGGCGATAAAACAATTCATTTCGTCCATGTGTGTGTGCGATTTTTATGCAATAATATATGTCTTACGGCTGATACAGAGCAGACTCATATGACGTCCGTCCGATAAAAAGCAAACACATGTGTGACGTCCAGCTGATAAGCAGTTGATTGTCCGATCCGTACAGTACTCGCATGATATCGCGCCGATACCACGTTGGTGAAAAAAGCGATGGAATTTTGTTTTGATCCTGCTTTGCTCTTACGGTTGACCTCCATGGCCTCACGTGACTTTTCATTAAACACTTTATTTTCCCCTACCACAAAACCACCCTACTTGTCAACTACTAGTAGACGAAGGTCACTTTCCTGGAGTGTAAATAATATATCTCAAATTGAAGCCCCTTTCACCATGTCCTGACGTGCGCACAATAAAATTTACATATTCAGATATGCATCTGTTCCTACAATTATATGCCGCCTTTTTCGCCAGAGCTCTCACCTATCGAAGCTTGTCCACGGGCTTTATCTTTGGCGCCAGGCTGTGCTTGGGGCCTTTTTCCAAGTGACGGGTGACATCGGGCGGAGCAGAAGTATCTCCCAAAAAGGTGACACAGTCCGGCGGAACAAATATTCTCTTCTTTTCAGGAGCGACGCTCAGAGCCTGTCCCAGAGGAATTCCGTGACCTAGGAAGCAAGTCGCAGATGCTCATCATATTTTCCGAAGGCCTCTATTTTGGGGGTTGTAGACCCGTGACAGAGAAAACACGAAGCATCCCAAGGTCTGCTTATTTTATTCCACCTCTCCAAACGAAATATCCTGCAAAACCTTCTTTTTTTTTGTGACTGGATAAAGGTGGCGCAGTTTCATGTAGACTTAGAACTTCGGGCGGGTTGAAGCCGGGCCGAATTGCGAACGAGTAAAGTCTTGCCTGACACGTCGAGGCGGCGCAATCAGGTTGACATGGACAAGATCTGAAGGGAGAAGTTTGGTGAAACACGAAAAAAGGCTCGTTGTAGAAGAAAATAATTGAATAAGGATGGCTAGTTGGGCTAGTTGGTTTCACATCGCGGTGTAATACAAAAAAAGAAAAAAAACATGGACAAAAACCTGGTTTTACCGAATAAAAAAAAAACGGCCGAAACTTTGTTCTCACCGAATGAAAAGCAGTTTTCATTCTCAGCTTAGCAGACTTGAAGCGGCAGGGTACCCGCTGCATGTTCTTCGAGATGTTTAACCTTAGCGAAAAATATCAGAAAAGACAACAACCCGAGTGTGTGACAGGACTTTCAGGAGGGTGGGTTGGTCTATCATCTTGCTCACATTCACATGGTGCCCCAAAACCTGAAGGAGCTGGCCTATCTCTTTGACTTATCGGTAGTTTTTTCAGCACCAAACGAACTTTCTTCGCCGTGTAAACATATAAGCAGATCGGCAGAGGAATCGGCTGTGCCGCAAGATACCTGCAAGAAAACATGTCACTAAGTTCCGCAAGTGCACCACTTGCGTCACGTATACGAAATTCCCTTCTCATGTGGCAAAGTGTACGTTGGCCAGACAGGGAAGTGCATCAATGATAGGGTCAGAGAGCAAGCGTTGGCGATCGAACAGTCAGTCCCCGTCTGGCACAACCAGCAGCAAAACCGTGACCACCGCGAGTGCGGGACCAGCCTTGAGAAGTGCAGGCTCCATCTTTCGCAAATACGCGTCATGGGCCGTTACAAAAAAAATACTGCCAGCGAAGTCTCTTATGATATTTTTCTGATAAAGTCCCAACCATCGACTATCTCTTGTGTGGGCGCACCATCTTTTTGTCATTGTTCGGATAAAGAAGTCCACTATCTGAAGATGCAAGAAGCTCCGTACCTGAGGGGGTGTTTTAGATCATATCTAGGTGTTCTGCCTGCAAGTCCTTAAACAAGAGCTTTACACCAGCGATATTCTTTGAAGCGCCGACTGCGTGATGGTGCAGGCTTTAGGAAGCGAATGGCGGCACACAGCAGTAGGTTTGAACTGAATGCGTCGCCATTTGCTCCTGTGCATTTCCGAATGTGCTTCGTCATTCATATTGGTTGTATTAACGCAGCGATGCAGGCGAGTTGTTGCGTACGTTCAAAAGTGAAAGTGCGCAATAAAGACGAATACGTAGACGGAGAGGCAAACAGTGACAAAGCGCTGACTATCAAACTGGAATTTTTTTTGGAAATAGAAACAGCAAAAAACCACTAACATTACAGAAATGCGACTAGTCAGCAATGACTCGGCCATCACACGTGTCAATAAAATCCACTTCTTATTTGGTGGTAAGGAAAAGTGAGAGCTGACTGATACAACTTAACAGGGACGCCCTTCTTATCATGTGCGCTTCCAGTGCCCTCTCTTGCCACTTTTTTTCACTCTTCCCAACGATTCTATGCCTTGAAAAGCTGGGAATGCAACGGCAATCTCTCCTAATGCATGTGTAAATGTGCTCCCGCTATTGAACGCAGTGATAAATCATGTCTTCACGCAAACCGTCTCGCTCAAACACCCTCCGGTCTGCCTATGTAGATCTTGCCGCAGCCCAATGGGGAATTTTATATATCACGCCCACCGCGCATCTCCACGTATTTGCTTACAGAGCTTCACATGCGCATTGGCCAAGCTTGTCCCTTGCCTTTCCCTTTTATCCTATGACATACACTGAGCCAGTTTGGGCCACGTGGTGCTGAGAAGACCAGAGACACCTCGAACTTCCTTTCCGCTCACATTTTTGTAAATTGTGTGAAACAGTAACGGAGCCAGGATTTTGTGTCCGGGGGGGGGGGGGGGGGGGTGCTTGCCCAAGACAAATTACTGCATAAGGGGGAGGGGGAGAGGAGGTCCCAGCAAAATGAAGATATCTTCGGGCGGCCTGCCCCCCCCCCCCCTCCCCTCCCTGGCTTACGTGCCTGGCGGGAACCCCGTGCAAGTCTGGTCTTGCTCTTTTTTTGCTTGTCCTTTTGGCTTTTTGCTCCTGAACTTCTTCAGAAGTTTCTCAGCCACTGCGAACATAAGGGAAGTTAGATACCTGCAGCTAAGTTCTGCCTTGGACCTGACGACAGAAGCCGTCGTGCGGCGGTACGATTGACACGACTTTTCAGTCGCCGTCTGTAGTCAAGACGACGCAACGCTCCGCTTGCCACCAACTTCGAATGCGCCGAATCCTAGGGGAGGATTCCTCTTGGTTGTCGTTACTTGTAAACGGCGAATCACGGGACTTTAGTTCTGCCATGTGCCGCTTTGCATTTTTAAACGCATGTCTTCCAAATAAACCATTTAGTTGAATGTTACTCCGGGCTCCAGTCCGCAGTTCTTCCTCTCGCTTTTGTTCAGCGTTTTTTCCAAGGCATTGCATCGCGATGAGAGCATATTGATTTGATGAACTAACCTATGCAAAAACTTAACAACCCCGGATAGACCTCCTCCGTTCTTTATGCGGTGCTTAATGATAATAGTCTAGAAAAAACCAAACGAGATTCAAAACAATAACAAGAAGTGTTTCAAAGCAGAGTCATTGTAATACAAAAAGATTCAGCACTTTCTGAGCGCACTGACCTAATAAAACGCAACATTCTTTTCCGCAGACTCACTCATGATTGGAATCTGCTTGCCGATCGATTGGCATCGATTCTCACCGCTGCTCGCTCATTTTGCGGATGAATTAGCGCCTTTAGTCGTCATCCTTTTTTTTTTCGGGAAAATGCGATATCGTTGCTATTCTGAACAATTTATGAACAGAGTGTGTTTTTAAGCTTAACAAATTGAAAGGAAAGCCAGTGAAAGTTTCACCAGCCGATTTGTGCAGGTGAGGCAGAGGGCCAGGTGGACATAATACAGGGGGAATCGTAACGATCATTCGGAACTAAAATATGTGAATTAGCGTTTTAATTACTAAAAATAAGCATGTAGTCGTAATTATTAGGCATCTCGCTGAGCGTCATCGGAAACAACCAAATGAGTCAATATTGGAAGGACTCAGTATAACGATGGAGCAACTCAAATTACCACTCAGTGCGACAGTGAGTAAGGCCACTCTGTGCGATACAACGATGGCTTAAGTACGGCTTCGTCTCAGCCATCATAGACCCCAGCCCTGTACCTGTTGCAGAGGATAGTTAACTTTAAGCGCTTACTGCGCTTCACGCTGCTAAACGTTTTTTCTTTCGCAATGACCGATTTTGCATGTTTCGATGACAGCTTCGGAAGGTTTTGAATGGAAACCATACGTATATTTTTAAACATTGTAAAAACAACTACCAATTTCGTTCATTACACGACTCATTAGTCGACGACTAACTCCCCATACTATCTCTCCCCCTGCCCGTATAACAAACCATGCACGAACCGCATTAGCATGGCTTTCATGGCTTTGTTTTAACCAATCTCATTAAGCTTCCAGTGCTACACTCACTACTATCATACCCCCCCTTTTTTTACCATACTGCCCGCCTCGGTGATGCTGGTATCAAATGAATAAATAAACACGCTGCATATCTGGATACCCGGATATCTAGATGCCGGTATATGGCTGTAGGTCCAAAATCCTGACATTAGGCCGATGTTGGGAACAATTTCTGCGGCCGGGCACTGGCACGACACTGGCCAAGTATCGGAATGCTGCTTGGCATTGTAATACCAATATTAGGAAGTTTAAGAACGGAGGGCGTGCCAATGATTTGGGGTCCCCCGTCGGTGCTCCGGAGCTCTCGCACCGCGCATGCGCAAACCGGCGCGCCTGCGCAGTGCGACGCCTCAGCTTCTCGGGACCCAAAACGCTGGAGTCCCCGTCCCAATAATAATAATAATAATAATATGAATAATATATATATATATATATATATATATATATATATATATATATATATAAGAAAGAGAGAGGGAGAAAACTTTAGGGTTCCTTCTTCGTGTTTTTGTGCGCTTGTTTTATGTTTTTTGACGCAGAGTCACGGGTTAGGCCAGCAGTTCCCCGCCTATAAGTCATTCACAAGATGAGAAACGCATGGACGTCCCCGATCTGTTCAAACTGAATGCCAACACTACCATCTCATCTCCCAAATTTATTTTCGCGTACGTGCCTGTGTTACGAGAGTATCTATGAAAGCAAGGGTTCACTCGCTGACCGGTTTCTCAACGCTTGTCTCTATTCGGTTTGCCTTTGAAGAATCATTTCATCGCTTCGATTAAAACTGGCAGCGTACTGACCATTGTTCAATCTTTTCCGCTGTCTTTCAACCGCACTTCCGATAAAACGCGCAGGACCTGTTCAAAGCAACCCCTGCCTGGACAAATAACATTCGAGCTCGCTCTATCAAAAAAAAAATGAAATTACATTTCGCCGGGACGCACCAAAATGGAACCCCACATATAGTCTGAGCCGTGCGGCAAGTTACAACCGTATACACCATTTCATTTAGCAGCTTTCCGGCTATGGCGCCATTTTGTCTCGACCGCAGCGCCCTTTCCACGTATCTCGGAAGTTCCGGCAGGTTCCGAGGGGTAAAATCGAGGAAAGAGGGCACGCGCCCGGCCCCGCGCAGAAGGATGACAAACCGGGAGATGGCCGTTCTCCATCTTTTGCTGTACTGACGGGCTGTACCGAGCATCAAACTCCCCGTCGCGCAGCGTTGTTGAAGTGGTTCGCGTTCTAATGAATCATCGACACTACTTGTAAAATAACCAATGCCCTCACTGTTACTTTTTAAACCGCACAGAAAGCCGAGGCTGGGGCGTAGCAATCATAATAAAGCGTAGAAATTTCTGGGGAGATGCTTACAGATCACTGTTGCATCGATAAAGACTTACGAGATGTCGTCGGTATTGATAGGCAGTGTAATATAGCAGTGTGATATCGTCCACCAAGTGAGTCAGTATGTATGTTTTTTTTTGCTTATTTGTAAAACATTTTTTAGAGCTTGCGAGAAAATAAATATAACATAATTCTGGGAGGCGACTCACAATATTAACGCAGCCACTTTGAGACAACGAATCAACGCACCAGCTAACCAGTCTCGAACAGGCGGATGTGTGAATAAGATAACAGCTCCAACGAGAATTACTCACTGAATCATCGAGCACTTCTGCATATCTTTAGTACAAGCTTACGATAAGTCAGATGCAATCTGGCTAGAGTAACAACTGATATAGCGTATCATTTGGCTATATCTTTGTCTAAAAAATAAAAAAAGAAGCTAAAAAACAAACAGAAACATCAGTTAGGGGCACAGTTCCAGAATATAACGTGCTCGGAAAACCTGAGCAACTTCAGGCAGAGACTATCTTGCTTGGATTGGAACGATGTCCACCCAGAAAATAACTAAAATATAATGTATATAACTTATTTTTTGAGAAGCTAAAAAAAGCTTTATGAAAAGTTGTTTTTCATATGAAACGTCTCAATGCTTCAAGAAAAAGTCGCAAACTCCTGATCAACAAAAACGTTGCTCAAGCAACTTGGTATTAAAATACAGCTATGCCAAAAAAGCGTAAAAAAACAAAAAACAACAAAAACTGAAAATTTCTCATTTTTAAACGTTATCGAAACCAAACTTAACAAAGAATCGGCGAGATGCAAAAGAATCTTATTTCTGTAACCTGTTTTTTATCCTGTCATAACAAGGTCGAAGTTGTATGAAAAAGTTAACTCCTCTAGGTCGCTCAGGCAACTCAGAAGTCAGTAGAAAAGCTAAACATCAGATCGGTCAGGAGGTGTCCGGAAAAGAGTTAGCTAACGCGTTTAATGAGGATTTTGTAAATTTTGCTAAAGAAAATGTAATTCGAGTCAGACTTGCCTGCAAGTACATCAGTGTTCAAAAAAGAATCTGTTCTTTGTTTCTTACGCCTGTTACTATAGTTCGGAAGCCACATTCGTCTTTGATGCTTTAAATATAGTAAAAGAGGTGACTCTGATGAGATTGCAGATTGCACTAGTTAAATATGTAATTGATCTTATTTCTCCTGTATTTGACGCACATCTTTAATGCATGTTACAGCCATAGACGGCGTCGCTTCCTAAAAATATACAGCTAAGGCTAGCCGATCTATATGATATAAGCAAGGCAATAGAAACGATTCGGCAAACACGATCTATCTAATACTATCTAAGTACAAAGGCCTAGAAAAAATTATACGCCTACGATTAAAAGCATTTGCTAATAACTATTAACATGTTAAGTCCATCGTAATTGTCTAACGCAAACAACGATCTGCAGAACCTGCAACTACATGCGCAAAAGGAACATAATCTTAAACAATTTGAAAAGGAGAACCTATGTTTGGATTTATTCATCGCACTTCACCAGCATGACGGCTCATCAAGATCATGCTTCGTTATTAAAAAAGTTAGACATGCATGGATTTCGAGGGTGTTTACCAACTCTTACAATCGTATCGATCCTCCTGCAGTGCAGTAAAGTCAATATAAAGTGTCATTTATCTGAAATCAGTCCGATTGAATTAGCGTTCCTCAAGGCAGTACTTCGGGCTCCTCTTTTTGTTTAACATTTATATAAATGTGACATATTAAATACAAGTGCCATCAATATACTTTGCTATTTATGCTGATGACGCGCTCGTGTTTTTTAACGGGATAATGCCTCGGATCTCATAGATGATGCGAATGAAACACTCGAAAAAGCTTGATATCTTGGAGTAACAATGCTTTAAGAATAAAACGCGAACAAAACGAAGGCGGTTCTGTTTCGACCAAAAATTAGGCGGCCATTATTACTATGGATTTTTTTTTAGTCTGCTCAAATTGACATTGTTTCCAGGTGTTAAAACCTTAGGCGCTCATTTCTCAAGAAAACCGATTCACCGAGTGACCATCATAATTATATCGTATCTAAATTATCCTAGTATAGCCGGTATTTGATATCGTCATGAACACATTCTACCACTCAGAACAAAGCAACTTTATATAATTCATTATTCTATTCACAGTTAAATTATTAAGTCATCTCACTCTGGGGCACCACTACCTATACCAACCTGTCGAGAAAATATTTATAAAGGTGCAAAAAAAGATACTAAAAGTATATGTAACGCTGACATTGAATGTCCAATCAGTGATCTTTGGCCAACTCGTGATACAAATTTTTTATGTACGTATACAAATATCGTTTTACATGCAAACATGAATTGTTAAAGAGTCTGCACTGGTACTGAAAAACTTATCAACCCTAAAACAGTGACGTTCAACGCGAATTGTCGAACTTTAGCCTACCTGTAACCTTTAAAATAAAGCTACATTAACATTGAAGAGCCAATTCAGCGCAACTACGGAGGCAGACCCCGAACGACGACTCTGTTCGTATCAGATCCGAACGCGTTTGCGCCGACTGATGGCACGTAAACGTCACGCTGATCTGCTATCAACTCAGATCAAATTTTTGGTCTAAACACATGCGTCGGCATATGTCATATCATAGATGCCCACGTTGCGGTGACTGGCCTATCCGAGTGTATGGCGCGGATAAGCAGTACGCACGTGGCGTTTTTGATGCACCTTTTCAAGAAATTAACATGGTAATTCAACCATGGTATATCTCACGCCGTGACAAATCAGCTGACTAAAATACATACATGCCGGCAGTACATCGCGGAGATTATGTGTACTGCTGATGGCGACCTTATTACTGACATACAGATTGTGTTGAGCTATAGTGCGTTGTAGTTCTGGGTGTCTGATCGAGTCGAGTATATTGCTTTGTAAAACGCGGCTTCTTTTGTGCGATTAGTTTTCACTTGCGTATACAGAATTTGTGAAAATATCATTGCATAATTCCAGTTTGCGCTTGCTTTGTGACTCGTTGTGTGGGGCCGTTGTCGCTCAGCTCAATGACGTTCGTACAGACTTTCTTCCCTTAGTCACCTTTCAACGTTTTGTTGGAAAAATAAAGGAATAATAATACTATTATTTTTATTTATGGCCTGCTCCAAAATCAACCTATAGCGCCTGTTGTCTTATTTCAGCAAAATGATCAACTTATGCATCTTGGTCCCACTACTCAAATACATAGAGCTCAGCCGGAGTACTACTCACTGCGTATCGCGTCAGGAGAGCACGGATTTATCATAACAGACTTCCAACTCATGATCGCTAAAGGCTTACACTAGCATAAAACTCGAAGCAAAAAAGCTACAGGCAAACTAGATTGTTTTTCGCCGGGGAGACCGCCAACTCGGACAGTTCTCCCTTTTATTCTTTTTCTTAATTGCACGCAGGTAACAGCAATTGACCCGGTTCGTCTTTTATCGAGAGGTACAGCGGATAACTCGCATATCACGATCCGCGCATCTGCCCTAGAACTTCCAAAAGGATACGATTTTAAACTGAGTTTGAACGCCAGCTGATGTTAGGTAGCCCACTCCGGCACAGTGAGATGGGGAGGGCATTTTTCTCCGTCTACCAGTGGTTTATGCATATTTCAGAGTCGTCATAAGTTGTACCAAGAAAGAGGAGCAACCTGTCGTTTGTTCCGCATAACCAATCGGCGTGGAGCAGCCTCGAGACTGATAATAGCTGGTTTAGACCGGTAAGAATTCTGCAAATCAGCTGTTGTTGCTGTACCGGAGTAGCTCAAGATATAACACATCATAGAGCGGCTTCACAAAACGCCCTTCTACTCCTCGGCAGGCCTTTCTGCGACTCCTGCTCAAGGACGCTTATTCCTGATTAGCGGCGTTTTATCGTCTGAGCCGGGGGCGCTCTAAACGTTTTAGCTAGGTGGCCGGATTAGATATCTGGTCATGGACAGCCTCGGAGGTGTCAGGCGAACAATAATAGTTACAAACGAGAAAGAACTTCACCGAATACATCCAGGTAAGAATTTTCTAAATACACAAATGCACCTATAGCAATTACTGAAAAAAAAACCCAGTTGGATATATATAGTGTGCCCTGAAAAACATTTACAGTTTCGGTAACCGCGAAAAATAAAACAACGCACGGGCGAACAACCGTTCCTCCGCTCCAAGCAGAAGTGATACAGAGTGTCCGAACCAGATGCCAGTACGTTTCAGCCCGAACCAAAAATCTCTATTCAAAACGTTATAGCAAGTGATTGTCTGAAAATTTTCAGTGGGAAGATGACGCCCTATTTGTTGTCCGTTTTCGGTTTTCCTGGCGCAATAGAGCTCCAAGCATCTTGAGAGCTCTGGTCGGCTGCCATTTTCTGCATTGGAAATTTTCAGAAAATCACTTCGTTAATTGAAATCACTTATAAACGTTTCAGAAAAATCACTTGTAATGACTGCAAAAATTATAAATTTTCAGAAAATCACTTTGGTAATAAGACACGGGTCCGCCGAAGAACGTTGGCATCTGGTTCGTAACCTTCAGCACCACTTCTGGGGCGGAAAATGCGGGTTCGGCAATGCGTAATTTGGTTTTGTGGCGTGCGACAAAACAAAAAAACAAAAAAAAACAGCAAAACAATCTTGCCAATTGTTTTCCAGGGAGATCTAGCATATATTGTGGTGCTTCACGAGCTGCGTGATACTCGATGCTGCGAAAACTAGGCTTCGCAACAAGAAACGACTCTTGTGTTACGGTCTTGAGCCCTACAGGGCTCATTTAGGAGATACCGGTAAAGCCCGGATAATTAGATTGTTAATTGTTCTCGCGTAATTAGCTTTAGGATATATGTTGTCACATGCGGTTTCGATTGTCGCACCGTTCAGCACGATCAAGGGAATCAACCGAACTCAACAACCGCACAGTCAGGCGGCACGCGCTAGCATGTTGCCGTTTTCAGCAACCGCACGGGCTTGACGTTGTGTTTTAGGTTCGCATAACGGAGCGCATTTGTCCCGGACACTGCGGCCCCGTCGAGAAATCGTGCACCGAAGCATCCGCTGCGCTGCGCGGAGGAGAGCGCAGCAGAGGTTGGTTGCACCCACTCCACGGGGCGCGCTGCCGGCGTCGATGATGCGCTCCGATCGCGGTAAACCGAGAAACCTAAAAAACCCAAGTCAGAAAGTGTGCACTGTCAGAAAAGCCGTTAAAATGCCAGCGGGACGTGTGTTCCATCGGTCCGCAATTTTCGATTTGTAGCACTTTTCGATGATGCCGAGAAGTTTTCTGACTGAAGCATGTCCCTTTAACACAATAATATAAGAGTTAATTACGCGAAAATAATTAACAATCTAATTACTCCGACTTTATTTTTTTCCTAAATAGACCTCAGCCTAGAGCTCAAAAACGACAACGCCGTCTGTTGTGACTAGAAGTTTACGCAGTATCGAATTTGACCACCTTTTCGTGAAATACCCTGTAGTATATCCAGGGTGTTCCAGCATGTCGAAGCTAACCCGCGTACAGATAAAGCTGAAACGCTCTATGAGAGTGAAACCAACTGCAAGTTGTTAGAAAAACGTCTTGAGTTGTGCAATAACGTTTTTCAACGCGCCTAGCTAAATAACAACCAAGACTAATCAGCTATTTTTTTTTTGCTATTTCTTTAAAAATCCGAGATGTGAATTGGAGAGTTCCCAGGGACGCATTGAGAATCAATCAAGCAATGCGTTTCCTGCATGATACGCTTTGCGGGCTTCTTTTTTTATTAGTACAAAACGAAGTAGAAAGTCCAGCGCAATATAAAATAAATAACCACGACAACGCGCCCTCGCGCCGCCGAAAGCCCCGGACGTGCTCTCCAGCGAACCTGCGTCCACTTTAATCACTGGCGCGCTGTCCGAGACAGAGGCTTCGTGTTGGGGTGAAGTCCGCAAAGATAAGCGCGGAGCACCTACTGCCGCAAAGCCCTGTTCCCGAGAGCGCCGCTGATAAAGTGGATATATATCACGATGAGAATGATAAAATTAATGCTGACGGAATGCAGATAAGAAAGCAAAGGAATTATAACAGAATATACACAAACAGAAGCCGGGGCCAGAATGGTGATTCTGGCTGCGACAACGTTCAAAGTCACGGCGAGAGATCCCCGTTATGATGCAGTTTCTCGTTCTTTCTGGTAGGTCGTTTCGCGTACTTGGAGCACACGCGTGTTCCCTTATAGCCGCAAGTGTTTCGGCCGGTAGCAGGGGGTCAGCTGGAACCAGGCCGGGCTTTAGGGTAACTCGCTACAACAAATAAACATATGAACAAATATGAAGCGGCCGTACGACTGCGCCTACTTCGGACATGGAGCCGCTTTCACTTTCTTGGCATCTAACATTTTCGACAGAGCCAAAGGCCGTCAAGAGCAGCGAAAACGTTTTAGAGGCATCTCCTCGCGAGAAAACAGGTAATAATGGTTGCCCAGCTTTCGCTTTGCGTATAAACAGACCATCCGTTCATCTACTAACGCCAGCTGTAATCTTTGACTTAAAGTTTCAGTGACTGCAGAAATGCATAACGACAGGTGGAAACACACGCGATTTGAAGACAGCGGAAGTGCCCGACATACCACCAGCGTCGGTCACGTCGCGCAAACCTTTGGAAACCCTGACTGTTGCCAGTAACCGTTTGCCGTCCACGTGTCAGGCTGTTTAATGAGATCTGGAAACGCGTCTTCCGTAAAAGACATATATCTTCGTCTGTCCTCTCCCTTCCGCTTCCTGATATCTTTTTCTGCTTCACTCTTCCTCGCTCTTCAGACATAACTGGTCGATTCCATCCGCGTGGCCATACTGTTCGGCAGCTTTTTCATTAAGCGGAATACCTTTACGGCGAATGTCAGTTCGTCTTCAACGAAGTAGTATAAAACAGATAACGATAATTATAAGCATTTCCAGGTTCTGGTCTTATACTGTCCCGTTACGTCCGACCAGCCAATGTCCTGAGCCGATAGAGTCAATCAAAGAACGCCAGTCCGTATCGTCAATGCGATCCCTTGCTTGTGAGTCTATTTACCGTCAAACTAATTTACGACAAAAAATATAAAACGGTGATCACGGCATTTAATAAAGGATTTGTTCAGTCAACCATGTAACGCACAAAAACAGGGCGTCATGATTTATTTACCCTTGGTTTCCGTTTTTGATTTGCTCCTTCGTAAATGTAGCTCTGGTTGTACGGATTTAATGTGAAACGGAATGTAGATATTCGCGTCGAACAATAGCGTACCAGCAGGTGTGGCATGTCATCGTGGGTTGCCATCACAGGGGGAGGAAACCATCTCCGGTTCCGGTCTGGCTGCGTTCTACCTCGTGCAATATTGCGTTTTGGTGAGTGGGCGACGGCCTTTGGCGACGACTCACTGGCAAAAAACTTGGTGAAAAACAATACGTTATGCCCCCCAGTGTCGTGCTGATGCGTACCAGCACGCAGGGCAACAAAATCTACCGCAGGGTCGATTGTCTGATTTATCTCCGAGACGAGAGACGTCACACCGACGTCGCCAAGGCTGGGTGATCGCAGAACGACGGCATTGGCAGACGGAAGCTATCCGGTGAGACGAGTGGGCTATGGCAGCAACACCAGAGCCAATTCCTAAAGGAGCTGCGCTTAGAGCGTCGCGTACCTGTTCCCGACAGTTGCCACAAGCCATATTGGGGTTTTTCAAAGAGCAGACGCACCGGCAGACTCGTCGCGATTTAAAAGCCCGATTTCCCTGCGCATTCGATCTCGGTGTTAGAAAGTCACAGTATTGTTTGCTCTCTTGTCAGCGGACTGTTTAAACTCTTTGTGGGAGGATGGTGCCGCGTTCCTGTGATTTCCCAGATGAAGCCAGTACACCAGGCAACCATGATTTTAAGCCACAATGGCCGCGTCGTACGTTACTCTGATAGCGTAGCTTATTTAGCGGCTCTGGCGCTAACACCCAGCTCAGGAGCACGTGGAGCGAAAAGCTCAGGCGTATGCAGAATTCAGCGATCCTGGCTCAACCCCGCCCCTGCCCATATCTGGATCTGGCTGAGCATCGCCGGCGTGCGGTCGCAAAATGTACCACTGCGTGGTGCACGTCAAAGACTCAGATAGCAGTCGTACTGCACTGGCTAAATTGCTTATCTGGCAGCGGGGCAACAATGTCACCAAGGTTCTGCGCAGATTAACTCCCGCCAGCATAACAATGAACAACTGATCTTTTTTTTGGCCGGGGGGGGGAGGGGGGCAGTTTTGAATGGGCGCCGATGAAAGCCCTCGAATCGCTTTATATTTGCTAAGTCGAGCGTTTCATCTGGCGAGCAGGTCGGCTTGACGGTTCCGAAGCGCGAACGGCCCCCGTTCAGCTCCGGCCGCGCTTCGTCGCAAGTGCGTCGAAATGAAGTAAAACGGTCAAACCAACTACGACGACAACCAGGACGTTGACCGACTGACGCCAGTAGCCCAGCAAATGCAACGCGCCAATGTGCTACTACAGTCAGGTTGTAGGACGTCATTGGTAACGCAGAGCACCCTTTTGAAACAAGCCCAAATCAAACGCGCAAACAGTGCGCATTTGGCTGAGGCGGGAGGCCGCTGCAGGACACCACCTACCTGTCGGCAGACCCCTCGTACAGGGAGCGGAGATGAAGGCGCGAGGCGGAAGAGCAGAATACACGAGAAGCGTGGAAAGTGAGAAGGAGGACAGACTGGAGCTAGGTGTCTCGCAACGGGAGGGCCGAGCTCCTGAGTATACCACTTGAGCGTGGGATACGTGCACGACGAAACGACTGTTCAGGTCTGATAGGCAGGGGAACTTGGAACCTCGGCCCTTCCTGCAAGGGTGTGCGATCTGGGACAGGAGAACTGGATTTTGTTGGGGAGCATGGAACAACGGGAGTGGATATAATGATCACAAGCGCAAACAAGAGCGTTTGGTCGAGAAGCGTGATAATACGCTTTGTATAAATGCTAGGGGTAGATATTTAGGCCACGATACAAAAAATATATAGGAAACTTTAAAGCGAAGAGCAGGAAATGGTTCTAGAGCAGGTGGCACAAGCCACCATGCTCAATACAAAGGGCATTTATCCATTCATTCATCCATTCTATGATTGAAGACAACGCTTTCTGAAGTCTCTCCTGACGACTCTCAGAAAAAGGAATGGACTGAAGAGAGACATCGTTGAACAGAAGCGGCGGGCCACGCTCATCCTGATAGTTAGCCTATAAGATGCCGGAAAATGAGAACAACAGTTGGCTATAAAAAGAAAAGCATTGTGGCTCGCAGCGTAGCGACCAAGAGCTGAGTGAGCGAACGATTTCGTTCCAATACAATCGGCGGAATATTGTCTTCATAAAAGAAATGTTGACATATGCTGTCGCGTTTCGGAGTAATTCAGCACCGCAAAAACCGTCCGTGTTTGTTTTTGTTTTAGGGCGAAGCTCCGAGGGCGTGGGTCTGTCCCTCCTAGTTGTGGGTATGTAGCCACTTCGAGGTTTAGTTTATGAATGGCTCAAGAGATGGCGTGTTCCGGAATTAACTTTATGTAGAGATGACAGATGGCGCTTAGCTCATGTTGCGGAGCGGAGAGCGCGCAAGGCGGCGGCAGCGCGCGCTCGCAGACAGAATCCAGCCGTGCGAGAGCGAGAGGCCGAAGCATGTCGTCAGGCTGCGCGTCGACGCCGCCAAGATCCGGCCGTGCGAGAGCGGGAAGCCGAATCGCGTCGTCAGTCTGCTCGGCGACGCCGCCAAGATCCGGCCGTACGAGAGTGGGAAGCCGAAGCGGCACGGCAGCGTCGCCAAGATCCGGCCGTACGAGAGCGGGAAGCCGAAGCGGCACGGCAGCGGCGCCAAGAGGATCTGCAGAACGTCAGGGAACGGGAAGCGGCAAGAAAGCGCGCGTATCGGCAGGCAGACCCTGATGCAGCGAGAGCTCGTGAGGCGTCTGCAAAACGCATCAGGCGAGCTCAGCCCGAAGGTGCCGACGCGCGGTTTAAGCGAGACTTTCTAGACGTTTCGTTCGGCCATAGCTGTGGTGTGTGTGATAGATTGTGGTTTGTATACACACACACACAGTGTTTCTCACGTCTTTACATGGCGATGAGTGGGCGAATTAACGGAAGAATCGCTGGTTTACCGACGATTCACTCCGAGCTTCGCCCACTCATCATCATTCACCACGTGGATATGCTGTGACTTTTTTGTTTTGTTGCTTTGCGCGCATCCGCCATAGTGTTACCACTTTACATCTGTTGTATAGGCCACTACGCGAAACTGGTCCTGAGCGCGTTTATAGCCACATGCCGGTCATAATGAGAAGAGTAGAAAGGAGTCCCAGTTGTCCCGCCTCAACGCACGCCTCCTATACTTCGATAGTAATCTTCGGCGTCTCGTGATCCTTGAGCGTTCACACGCTGATAAAGCACGACGGAGAGACAACGGACCAATATTGGTGCGTGCCCAGGGACATTCTGATCTTGTCAGTCATTATTAGTGTATTGCAGTCACATCAAGGTCTTGGTCTTCATGCGCTGCAGCAAAGCGAAGAAGACGTGTAACGAAGAAATAGTCAGAGTACATGCGAGCTGGTGTAAGTTGAACATGATGGTTAACTCTGAGGCTGGGTTTGGAGTTGGAGACTTGGTAGTAAGTTCGAGACTAGGTATATAAGGCGTGCACGAAATAAACTTTTTTAGCTGAGTTTCAGACGTTGCCTGTTCTTTCTTCTGTCTCCTTTGCGTTTTCAGTTTCTACTCCAGTCTTAGGTTTATTATCATGTTCAAGACATATGTAAACGCTTGTGTACCGGTTCGAGCCGCGGATGTAGCAAATAGAACGACAAATATTAGTTCTTTCGCTTTATTTATAACTCTCATATACCTCAAAACTAACAGTTTTCTTTACAGCGCTGTCAAACGTGAATGCAGCTTCGTTGTTTTATGTGCGCATGCGAAGCTTTCTTCGTCGAGTCCAGCGCAGGCTTTGTATTGAAGAGATTGAGAAGCTAAATTTTATTCTGCTGTATCAACTGACGTAATCTGTCTTTCATTTCGAACCTATTTCTTGACACAGATGCAGGTCCTTTTCAGAAAATTGCCGCAGTAGCCTGCTTTTTCGCCCGAAGCTCCTGCAGTGACGATGGCATTTATCTTGCCGGAATGGGCAGTAATATCCACCGCGCCTGTCAATAAAAAAAAATAAATTGTTTGGTGAATGGCTTATGATTCTCTAGTCGCTTCTGAAAAGTCGGCGCAGAAATGCTCGGCATCAGCTCTATTAGAAACTTTGTTATCTCCAAGCGTCAGAGCTCTCACGAAAAATATTAATACTATATCATTAGCACTGTTGGTTGTGAACACTTGTTGGTTCTGTTGTTGGTTGAAACTGTAACTATATATTTTCTTTGTAATGATCGTAAGTCGAGTCAATAAATAAATCATTTAATTATTGAATTACTAGGTTCAACAATAATAACACTAATTCATTGATTTATTGCACCAAAATACCGTGCCGGGAGTTAATACATTCTTTACAAGCAGGAAGATACGTTTAATTAAGTTACGAGGTAGAAACTTGTTCTTTTAACAGACTATTATTAAAAATATATCACTATAATCTCACTCGCACGCAAAGTTTTTTTTTAAATTAATTTTTATAACTATACTTACGGACTCGAACGAGCTGTTTTTTCTCCTCCTCGTCATTTTCAGCCAGCGATGAAGTGACCAGACCTTCGAGGAAAAATGAGGAGTGATGATAAAGTTATTTTGATCAACACTACACCGTTTTAGTTCGCTTGTCTTTCTTAAAATTATTATTCTTTGAGAAGTCATCATCACCAGCGATCACAAAAAGGCAAGCGAGACAGCAAGGACTTTCATGATTCCAGGCAGATACCAGCTTCAGTTGCTACAAGGTTCCCCTGCAACACGCAGAATAGTCGACTGCGATGATGATAACAAATAACACCGAAAAGGATATGTCAAAGCGTTCAGCCACTGGACTAATGTCGTATCAAACAGTGCAAGCGAAAACGTGCGTATTGATTAACAAGAGAACACAAAGCAATAAATACCTACAATGCAATGACAGAGGAAAACGTCTAGTGGATGGCTTGCTCCGTCGCTAAAATAAACCACAGAATAAACATCATTTTTTTATTCTACGTTTTCCGCCTCTCTATAAACGCGCTCAATAATCGGATCGCTTTTTTTTTATTAGGCCTCCTTTTTTTAGCACTTTTAATAACCGCTGACATCTTTCGGATAAAGACGTGAAGAGGCGGATTCTACTAAAAACGCGATCGAACTACACTCAAATGCAAAGGTTCATTCTCTGCACATTGAGAGCCAATCGTAGTTATGGAGGCAGCTCAGGAATGACGATGCTGAAGCATACAGTTAAGACAAAACACAGTCTGAGTTGTGACATTAGCTACTTGGCAAGTGACGTTTTGCACTCTTAATGTCACAACTCAGACTGCGTTTTTTGTCTAAACATATGCCTGGCATCGTCAATCGCTGAGCTGCCTCGTAAGTTTGGGTGATTGACTCATCGAGGTTAGTGGAAAATTAGACGCACGGGCTTTGTTTATGTGTATTATATTGAACAAATGCAACGTCCTTTCCTCGATACTCGGCATTTAAAAGAACCAAATTACATCTTAGAAGTTCCAAGAGTCCCCAAGACCATACTCCTGGAGGAATTGCATATAAAGAATATCTTACAAGAATACATATGACATTTTGCGTGAGCTTTGCCGAAGCACTCATGGTACTTAACGGAGCGGTACGTCTCGAATGATTTAACTAGAGCGTATTTAACCCTATCTTGTCAAAACAACGTTTGACTAAAACATAAACCAACTGCGATACGTGCTCATGCTTGTATAAAGAGTGCGTACCGAGATAATTTTTGATAAATGGGATATTGATACACGTAAACCTAATAGAAGGTATTTGTATTCTTTTTTTTAAATATAAATGAGACCTAAATAGAAGGTATTCCTAACTTAATGTTATATCAAACACAACGCACTTTTTCTGTCTTATAGAAGAGGCAAATCGCTCGTCCAGCTCGTAGAGCTCATAAAGATTGTCTTACCTCGTTGCGCGCAGAGGCGAAAAGCTTTTTAGGCGCTCCAACCGTTAGTGCGCTTTTATACCCGTGGCTGTGTCCGAGTTAAGCGGAACGGCTACTAGCTAAGCCTGGCGTTTCCATGTAACAGATACGCTTCCGACGTCACGCGTCCGGGGGAAGGTATCAACTCCCACGCAACTTCCCTTCCTCGGCATTGCGCAGTGGGTGACAGACGGACGGCTAAATGGAAACGTTATGTCGTCCGGTGCGATTGCTTCTATAGCAAGATCAGCAGCACGAAAAGCTGCAAGTTTACACCTTGAGGGACGCCGAAAGCCCAACGAGCCAGGAAGATGACAGTGATATTGCTGGTATCTTCCAAGAACTGCGCTGGTAACGATATGCCTGAGGGAAGTCTCACCGTCTCGAAATGTAAAACGGGCCAAATACTATGCAGCCAAGATGGAAACGCCCCTCCTCCCCTTGCCAACAATGAGAACTGCATGTAAACTATCGCGGCGGCATGGCTGTCTAGTACAGTGTTACTCGAGCGCTATTCGTGTAAACAAATCGTATTGTATAAAAATTACGTTTCGGGAAAAAAATGTCTTTAAGTATTTTTTATATCATACTAAAAATTAGCAAATGCAAAAGTCCGCAAAAAATACTTTTTTTTTTGGGGGGAGGGGGGGAGAGGCGGAGGAAATCAAAAGCAACCGTCGGTTTGCGCTGCAGCTCACATATGGCACCACATGACACATAAACTTAAAACCTTCTGAGAGATGATTGATTACCCCAAAGGAGATCTTGAAGATCCGAGCGTGTGTAGTAGGGCACATGTGAATATCAGCGTCATCTCGGCGGTTTGCTCTGCTTTCCTCCCACACATAGAAAAAAAAGTGTTTTTCTTTTCTTGCATTTTTTCCCAGAAACCTAAACTTACGCAATTTTAGTATGATAAATACACCACCTAAAGGCAACTTTGTGAAAAGTTCTCTGTTGCGCTCAGCTTATTAGTCGTTATTTAGACGGTTGTGCTTACGCCTCGATAACTGCTTGAAAGCGCCCGCAGAGGCGAAGAAAAGGATTTGCCATGATTACGTGGCACTAACGCCCCTTGATAATATTTACGCTTCGCATTTTTGCACAAGCACCGTCCGTTAACCATCCTTGTGTGAACATGGAAGAACCGTCTCACGAGCGAGTGCTCCGCCGCCATTCGCTTCCATAGGGCTGCTCATTTTAGCGCATGCAGTCAGCTATTTGCTTCAAAGGGCGCAGTAGGCATTCAGGGCTGCTTGTAAACATAAACGATTCATGGGGCTTTAATCGGCACCGCTACAGCGGACGTCAATGCTTCCTTCTCAGTTATTAAGGAAAGATAAAGAAAAGAAATGCTGGCACAACCCTAAAGCTCTTATTAGTAGTTTGATCACGTGTTGATTCGCGATGCTTGCCGCCGGAGAACAACCGCACAAAAATCATAACGACTGGTGTCATCACAGACAAGTGAATGCTAATTGAGCGCAGTTTTGTATTTAGAGCGCAGCTCTTAGGCGCCTGTTTCCGGTTTGAGCGGCGTCAGCGTAATCAAGGTCATCTCAGCTGTCACGTGACCCCCGCAAGGTCACGTGACCTGGGGGTCACGTGACCTTGGGAGTCACGTGACTCGGGGCCCACGTGTGACCTCGGGAGTCACATTATCTGGGGAGTCATGGGACCTCGAGGGGCCACGAGGCCCAGGGGGTCACGTGACCCCCTAGGCGCCCCTCGAGGTCACGTGGACCCCCAGGTCACATGGACCCCGAGGTCACGTCCGCCTTCAAGGTCACGTGACCTCCCGAGGTCACGTGAACCCCCCCTCCGCACCTTCCCCCTCAAGAGCTGCGCGCACCCGCATTGACAGGGAGTTGTAAACGGCTTTCATTCTTTTCCAAATTGCAAACGTTTTTTTAGTTATATTTTATTATTTTGAGCTGAGCTGACTTACTTTCAACAATTGTCGAATCAGACGGTATAATATTAAGGTCAAGTTATGTGGAACGAGCGAGGGCAATACCTGACTTAGAATAATTGCTCATCAATTCAATCTAATTCAATTTCAATTCAATTTATTCAAAATT
>JAZHYW010035243.1:0-34358 GCA_037355805.1 Ixodes ricinus | reverse complement strand
AAACTTCAGATAGGAGCTAAAAACAATTTCATAAATTTGACTATCATACACAATTTGGGTTCAACAAAAAGTGCACGGCATTTATTTTAAGAAAAAGCATAAAAATTGTCTGAACCCCCTGCGCACCTGCAATTGGTCGAGCGCGTTGTTAAAATATCTCTGATCACTCGGAATGAGATCTCACGCATTTGCTACAGAATGCAGGGTGCACGCTACAGATCCAGGGAGGCAGATATGCACGCAACAGAACACCCTGAATGCATGGTGTTCTGTAGCGTGCAAACACAGCACCAACAACGTATTACAGTAAAAAAAAAGTGATTTGCTCTTCCGTACATATCGATTAGTTATAAACCTCACACGTGCCTACGAGACACCGTCATTCACCAGCGCCTAGTCGGGTTCGGCCATCTTTGCAACGCATTGTAGGGTCTGTCAGTATGGTGCTTGAGGCGCTTCTCCGAGTGGTCTGCTTACTGCATCTTCTGAAGGAGGTTCCTAGATTTCCGCCTTGTGACGTCATTGAGTGTCAGGCCGCTGCCGGCCGCGATCCTGGCGGTGGTACACTAGCGGAGGTGGATGAGGCAGGAGCCTGTTTCTGTTGTAGGTCAATCTGTAGCCATAGTGTCGATGGAAACAAACGCAGGCATGAAATCTGACCCCGTCATGACAATTACCCTGGCGTCCGCCCACCATTTTTCTACGGCCAACTGCCAGGATCGCCAAATCCGAAAGCACAATACGCCGGCTCCTGTGACACAATTTGTTGGTACTTCGGGACCTCATTTCACTTATGGGTGGGTAGGGCGGTCCACCCACAAGTCGGAGAAGCGTTTCAGGCAATGTACTCTAGGGCGTTTGGTCATGCATGTGCATGATCCAGCCTGGTTCAAATTGGTTATCGCGTGTTCGTGGACATAAAACAACTCCTTCTGAGAGCGCCATTTCGTGATGATGATGAGCTGGAAGCAGTTGCACAGGCGTGGGTGTGATGTACTTGCGAGAAGTGGTTTCGGCAGGGCATGGAAAAACCGCCAATGAAGTGGTGCAGGGTCATTGAGCTCTAAGGAGAGTCTGTCGAGAAGGTGGACATATCAGCCACCCTCTAAGTGGCCAGTCTCTGCAAGAAAATTAAAGCCTAAATTACAATGATTGCCTCTCGCACATGATTTTATTGTCCAATGAAATTTCTTTGATGTGGTATACTCCAAGAGTTAACAATAAAATACGGTTAAAATAAAAATAAATAATCCGTGACGACTTGACATTAAATACTGCAGGCTAGTTTCGCTGAGAATTTTGACTGACAAAACTGATCACAGTCAATATTTGAGGGCTGTCTGACTGCCACACTGATTAATATTCCATTTCTACCCAGCGGACACATCCCGTGTGGGGTGGAGAATGACACCATTTGACACGGAAGCAAATGCCGCAGTCTTCATTGTTGCAGGGTAAGGCCAAACTTGCAAAAAATTGGAAATGTAACGTGAATAATTGAAAAAGTTCAAAACCAACCCAGCTTTAGCTGTAACGAAGCGTTTATTTACAGGGGTGCTACCAACTGCCGCGCATTTCAAAGACGGAGCTCAGTAAATAAGAGCTTCGACAACCCAAAATAGGAACATTAACCAGTAATCGCAGCATTTAGACAGCCATGTTAACCTGCCCATAAATGCAAATCAACAAAAAGGATTCGATGTTTTACTTTGATAGAATTCATTGGCGTTTGAAAGCTTTTTTAGCGATCTGTTATGAATGTTATGCTTTTAGTGTCCTCTTACCGGGGAAAATTAATCCGACGTGATTTTTTAATAAGCTGAAAATAGAGAAATATAATAAGAATAGAAAAACAGAAAACAGAAAAAAAAAGCCAGAGCAACATTGTTAGCAAATAACAGACCGTCAGCTTTCATGTAGAGCTAAAATAACTCGCAAGTAGACAAAATTCGGTCTGCGAAGAAGCTGAGAAATCGCAACGACGAACTAGACTACGCGAAAATATAAGAAAGACATAGAAAGTACACAAATACATTGTCTCTTACATTACCTCCTGGTGGTGTGTGTATGCCCCATGTCGTTGTTTCAAGTGTGCCAAAAGTGATTCGTCACGGCCATTCGTCGTCTTTCTGCATTCGCTATCACCGGCTAAAACAAGCAGACGCACAAGAAAAGCGCAGGATCACGCCACATGTCCTGGTGCGTGATTGGTCAAACGGTTGTTAGCAGACGCACACAGGCAATGAACGCCGTGGCGACACCAGTTTTGCCGCTGCTTGATTGGTTTCGTGGTGTCGTAGTGTCAGCTGCGTTCGTACCTAGGGGGAAGCTTAACAGTCTCTTGAAAAGAAAACGAGTTTCGGGCAAATTCTAGACTATTTTTGTCCCGCGAAATAGAATATATGTCGCAGTCTTTTCACCCAGACATATCAAGAGCGCGAGAAATACAGAAGAAAAAAAAACGATGGGCATGATGTGATACAAAGAGGTTTCAGTTGCCTTGCGCGTGCCGCTGGTGTGGAAACGCGGGCAGAGCTTTTCACTGCTCCGGTAAGGCAGGCGGAAAGCGCTGAAATGTTGAGATCTTTGTATAATACGTACTGATCTCCCCTTGCACTTAACGCGACGGTAAGAAGGGGCTCCAGCGCTATTTTAAAGCGTTGTTCTGCTCTGGCTACTTGGCACCTCAATCTGAAATATAATTTTGATATTCGTAATCCTAGATGTCAAGTATAGACGACTTAAGTGGTTTTCTTTTATCAAATAAAAAACCGCTCCAGTTTCCCTTGAAGTGAGACGGGTTCTAGCTTCAGTGTTGCCTGCAGAAATGTCTATCAAAACAAAACTTTGGTTTCAGCCTAGAGCCTGTTTCCACAGCACTCTCGTTCACTTCCTTCCTCTTGGCAAAGCACCAAGACGTCCAAGACAAAGCAAGGGCTGAAATAACCCTTTTTTTGGAGAAAGATGTAAGCCTCTCCATTGCTATGTCACAGTACAAAGTTCTGTACGTTTCAAGAGCCATCTCAGCAAAAATAGTTTTATTTTAACGAGGGTGCTGTTCCTGACCTTCAAGTGATTAGGACCCGGCTGTTTTTTGGCCCAATTATACTGGTGCGTCATCATTCCCACTTTGCGCAGTGGGAAGCCGTACGTGTGGGATATGCTTTGAAAAATGATCAAACCCCCAGTAAAAGTGGTCGAATCCTAACAGAACTTTATCAATTTTCACGTTTACTTGGTCAATTGAGATACTGGATGAGCATTTAAGGTCAGTTATATTTTTAACCAAATTCACACGAATCAATCCCCCAAAAGCAACTTGCATTGCTCGGAAAACCAGATCTTGTGTGAACAATTTCACCCGGCGTATAAGCTATGTGCAGCACTTCTTTTTCTAAAACGTGGGGTGTAGTTGTTCTTTGCATGGTACAACATACAGGGTCAGCCGTTGTCACGTTTATGGCAATTCACTTTGCTTCAATAATCGTGTTCTTAAACAAGAGTGGAGAACTGATCCGGCTCAATGTAATGGACAGTTCAATAATGTTGCACGAGAGAGTGTGAAGTAATGTACAGCAAATGCTTGACCCAAAAACACAGGAACACTAGATTTCGGGCAGCGCTCACGTTCATACTCTCCGTATAGCTTAAACCCTACTTGGTTTTGAGCAGGCTCTTACGCCTATAATAAAACGCGCCGTTGCTCCAGTAACACGTCTGAAATTTGAGTCTCTAAATGACGTTGAGAATGTAGACTGACACGGCGAAGTCCATTCAGCCACAAAACAGATTTATAGCAAGCCACTACGACGTCGAATCCCGCCATCTCAACCACAGGGGCATTCACGCAAACATTTTGTGTCCCTTATTGACCCTCTTTGCTTGAAACGTCTCCACGTTGTTCGAGCTGCTCACCCGTTTTCACCTGGACCCGACGCCAGGGACTCGTGCAGCTCCGCAAGGATTTGAGGATCGACTCTTCAACCAGCCCAAAATTTCAAAAACATTGCAGGATCGCCTTATTGGGTGATTTTAGATGCACGCAGTACGCAGTAGGTTTTGCGAGAAAAGGTGCATGCAATTCGGCATGCAGCATTTCTCACAAAGTTGCAATCAAAGTTACACGTAAAGCAGCACCTTTACAACTGCACTCAAAGTGGTATGCTAATTGACACATACAAAAAAGCACCGGAAATGTTTGCGTGAAAAAAACACCTTCGGAAAAAAGAAAACGAACTGCAAAAAGCCTGCGTAAAGCATATCAATTTCGCTCTAAGTTCAGCCAGACGGTTGCTCGAAATCCCACAAAAAGTTACTCGTGAAAGGTCTACTTATATTTCATGCCAAATTAAGCGAAAGATTGCGGTCACAAATAAAGACAGAAGAATAGTCGAGGTTGCACCCGCCATCGCTCATGGTTTCTGGAGAATACAATTTGAATACGATGCAGGTTCTATAGCTGTTTTCTATACGTGTAGCTTGAGGAAGTCTCTAGTATAATCCAATATTTTGAGTAACCTCTTAAGTGTTCACTTAAGTGTCTCCTGGAATTCTTACAAATGATAACTTTTTATCGCTTTACAGGGAGATATCAACTATGACAACATCTTTAAAATGCAGTACTTGAACCAAGTCATCGCGGAATCGTTAAGATTCTATCCCCCACTTCCAGGGTAATGTGCCTTTATAAAACACAGTCTCTTGTTTTAAAAAGCGTTATATTATGCTTCATTTAGGTAGTGTTTCGATAGTAATAGTGTTAGTATGAAAATAAGGATCTCATTTTTAAAATAATACCAATACTTTTTAGCCGAAACATTTTTTGACTACGTAGGATGAACGCACACAAGCAACGAAGTTCTCAAAAAGAAGCAGCACTGACGATTAAATACTCAGCACATTACATCCTCACACAAGTATTGATTCACATTTTAGGAGGCAATAAAAACTAAAGATTCGAGCATTCTACGATTATACATAAAGACTTGTATACTACTACTATTACTACTACATACTATTAATAATAATAATATATTTATTGGAAAAAAAGGATAGAAGCACGTGCGTCGAATCCTGAAAGAGGTTTGTGGCATACCACCCTCTGAAATAGTGTAAAGTACAAACTACGTAGTGAAAAAATAAAAAAATGAACCTTGTGAAACGTTTCTGAATATGGCGTATATACGTACAAAACCTATTCACACTTATGCAAATGCAAGCATTTGGTAAAATAAATACAGGATCCTATTGTCAAAGAGTACAAGAAATTGTAATAATATTGTAATGTTTTGCTTAATCTCAACGCATATATATGATGAAACGGTGTTTTCAAGAAAAAGTTTCACCTTTGTGTACCTGGAATACTCTTGCTATGTAGGCTTGTTCACAGAAGATGCGAGAAGGACTTTGAATTCAACGGCTTTCGCATTCCGAAGGAAACAAATATCAACGTTCCCGTCCGGCTACTGCACCATGATGCACGCTACTGGACCGATCCGGAAGAGTTTAATCCTGACAGGTAAAAAGACAACGACCAGTAGTTAGTTTTGTCGTCCTAATGTACTGTAAAGGACTCAATTTTCAAGAGGACCTAATTTTTCCAAATTTCGCGTATCGCTTCTGATTTACAAAAAATAGATCCTGCGAACAATTCCAGCAAAATATTGAAACTTTGGATGTTATATTGAGAGGCTATGCTAACAACGGAAAACACGCCTGCAAAGAGCTTCTGCAGGCGTAATCATTACAGATATTCGTCAAAAAAAGTTTTAAAATAATTTGAACTATAAAAAGAAGTAAGCCGGATTCATTGTCATCTTAATCCACAGTCACTGCAGGTTCTAATGTTTGATTAGAGAATAGTTCAGAATATATAGCTTTAGACCGATTAGGGAAAATTGTAGCCCTCGAAAGTTAAGTCGTTTACATTAGGCAGGGTTGTAAAGTACTACCGAATCGCCGGTGTGGCGATATGTGTGTGTGTGTGTGTGTGTGTGTGTAAAACTTTTATTGAGCCTGCAGCAGTAGCCCTAGACTACCGGACGCGGCCTCACGTCGTCGCTAGCACCCTCCGAGGACTTTGCCTCTCTAGGAGTGCCGCGATCTGCTGGACGGCCTGTAGTTGTACGTCGTAGTTGTCGCTTTCGGTGGCGTCTTTGAGTTCCGGTGGAAGGTCCGCCTCTTGGCTTGCTTCCCGTCTTCTTTTGGTGCAGTCCCACGCGATATGCGCAAGCGTTGCCCTGTCGCTTTTACATAACTTGCACACGTCGTCCTGGAATAGGTCTGGGAGAATATGCTTCCCTATTACTGGGGTTAACATGCATCTTGTTTGTAACTGTCGAAACACCACCGCCTCCTTCCTCGTGAGGTTGGGGTGGGGTGCCGGTAGTAGCTGCCTGTCTAGCCTGAATGTCCTAAGCATTTCTCCATATTCACGAGGTTCGTAATGTGATGACTGGCTGCCGGCTCGGTCTCCCAACACGCGAGCTATGGCGTCCGCCACCGCATTTCCCTCCTCGTGAGCAGGGTACCATTTAAGTGTTACTTTCCCGCAACTCTTATTGTCCAGTGTCCTCGCTGCGGCCTGACTAATTCGTCCTGCCATGAAGTTTCTTAGCGCCCTCATAGAGTCACTGAGCACCACTTTCACTGTTGGCAGGGAGGCCGCCAGTGCGATGGCCACCTCCTCCGCTACGCGCACTTCTTGAGTTCTGATGCTTGCCGCTGTCACTAGTCCACCGTCCTTCGCACGCACCACTGCCGCCACGAAGTGGTCGCCGTGTCTTGCTGCGTCGACGTGGACCGTGCCGCTGTCTTCCCCGTGTTCCCTGGTGAGGGCCTGGGCCCTCGCCTTGCGTCTGCCTTCGTCGTGTACCGGATGCATGTGTCTCGGTATTGGCCGGATATCCAGCCTCCCCATCGCCGTCGGGTCCACCTGTCGATCTTCTGGGCCTGTTTGGGCCTCTATCTTCAGTTTTCTTAGGGTTTCCCTTCCCGTTCTCGTTTTTTCTAGCCTGGCGACCTGAGCCGTTCGCTGAGCCACGATGACCTCTTCCAGCCTGTTGTGAACCCCCAGCGATTCCATCTTCTCGGTGTTCGTGCTGGCGTAGAGCCCCAGTGCATTCTTGTAGGCCTTCCTGATCATGCAGTTCAGTCTCTTCTTTTCGTTGTATTTCCAGTTGTGGAAGGCTGCGATGTAGGCCAAGTGGCTGATCACAAAGGACTGGACCATGCGCATGAGACTATTCTCCCGCATGCCCTCCTTGCGATTCGCCACCCGCTTGACGAGCTGTATTGCCGCATTTGTCTTGTGTTCTAACTTGTGTACCGTCTCTATGTTCTTCCTGGTCTCGTCTACTATCAGGCCCAGGATCCTGATCTTCTTGACTCTTGGGATTACCTGTCCCGTTCCTGTTTGGACGGTTAGCTGGTCCCAGGTCTTTTTCTTCGGGTTGATCACGAGTAGCTCTGATTTGCTCGGAGAGCAGGCCAGGCCCGTGCCCTTCAGTTCTTCCTCGATGGATAACACCGCTTCTTGCAGCTCGTCTTGCGCTTGTTGTTCTTCGTCCCTCACGGACCACAGCGTGATGTCGTCGGCGTAGATCGTGTGGCGGACCGATTGGGTTTCGAGTCGCCTCGCAATCTTCGTCATGACCAGGTTGAAGAGGAGCGGAGAAATGACGGATCCCTGCGGCGTCCCCACACTCCCCAGCTCTCTCTCCTCGATGTCTAGCTCTCCGACTTGTAGCTTTGCCGTCCGGCCCGTCAGGAAGTCTCTGATGTAGTCATAGCTTCGCCGGCCAAAGCCTAGCTCTGCAACCCTTTGGAGGATGGCCGAGTGCTTCACCTTGTCAAAGGCGCTCTGCAGGTCTAGGCCTAGCAGTGCTCGTCCCCTGTTCTTCGCATCGACCACCTCTTTCTTGATTAACGCCATCGCATCTTGCGTGCAGAGCATCTCCCTGAACCCATACATGGTGTTCGGGAAGAGCCCCTCGTCTTCCAGGTATCGTTGCCATCTGTTCATGAGCACGTGCTCTAGCACCTTGCCCACGCAAGACGTCAGCGAGATGGGTCTTAGGTGCTCGATGCCCGGTGGCTTCCCTGGCTTCGGAATCAGGATCATTTTTGCTGTTTTCCATTGCTTCGGAAGCTTCCCGGCTTTCCAGCACTCGTTGAAGTACTCCGTGAGAGCCTCCACCGCCTCATCGCTTAGGTTTCGGAGAGTCTTGTTGTTCACCTTATCTTGTCCTGCCGCCGACTTGCCGTTCACCCTCTGGAGGGCATTTCGGACCTCCCAGGGCTCCAGATCTTTGTCTAGCCTCTCGTTCTCCATTCCTGTGTAGTCTCCGTGTACCACTTTTTCGGTTTCTGGAAGGTATTTCTCTCGCAGCTTCTTCTTGGTTTCTTCCTCTCCCAGCTCCCTGATAGCTGTTTGGACGATGCCGGCCATTCTGTTATGTTGGTAACCCTTGGTCTTTGTTTCGTCGATCAGGTGCCTGAGCAGCCGCCACGTCGCCCCGTTGTGCATCTGCTTGTCCGCCTTGTGGCACATGTCGTCCCATTGCTGCGACGAGAGTTTCGTGCAGTGCTCTTGGATCTTCTTGTTGAGCTCCGCTATCTTCTTGCGAAGCCTTCTGTTGAGCCTCTGTTGCCGCCACCGGTTGGTGATGGACTGCTTGGCTTCAATCAGGTGTGCTAGCCTGCTGTCCATCTTCCCGTCGGTGTCTTCGGTCGTCTCTATTTCCCGCGTGGCTGCCGTGGCCGCTTGCTGCAGTTTCTTCGTCCAGGCCTCGATGTCGGTGATTTCCCCTTCGGTGCCGCCTCTCTGAATACCTCCCAGTCTGTAAAGGTTAGCTTCCTGGGGGTTCTCGCTTTGCCTTTCAGCGGGATCTGGATCTCCACGATGAAGTGGTCGCTTCCTAGGTCTTCTTTCGTGTTGGTCCAGGTGGTTTCCCCCTCGTTGGTGAAGACCAGGTCGGGCGTAGTGTCTCGGTCCGTCGACTTCCTTCCCATTAGGGTCGGTTGCCGAGGATCCGTGATCAGTTGTAGGTCCGCTTCGGTCGCGTCTTGCAGCAGGTTCCTTCCCTTCACTGTTACCGCCTTGTGGCCCCAGTACGTGTGCGGGGCGTTGAAGTCCCCTGCTACTACCAGGGTGCTTTCCCCGGCCCGTCTCAAGTTCTCGTGGAATAGGTGCTTGAAACTTTGCCTGTTCTGCTTCGGGTTGCTATAGACGTCCGCCAGGATTTACCCAAAAACTGAAGAGCCAGGCTAATCAAAGTCTTTACTCCATGATGGCGGATCCCGAACAACGCCGCTCGCGCACTCGGCTCCAGAAGAGCGTGCGTTCTCTTCATCGTCTGCTCTCAGTTCCCATCAGGCAGCTTTGTCGGTGTTAGCTGCAGCTAAATATTTGAAAACATGGGCAGTAATACAAAATGAACTAACTTTATAAGAGTGTTCTTGAGAGAAATTCAGGAGCAAAACAATCGCATAAAAAAGCCAAATAACAAAGTACTATGTAAAACTTTCATCAGGAATACTGTTTCTAGGAGGTGCATTTTTCCTACTCGAATTCCCTTATAGTCAGGTGGCGTCGGCACCTTGAACCCAATCGTTCAAGGTGCCTCTGCGGTCCTCCCGAGAATCAACTTTACGGACGATCATCAACCAAACTCCACCAAGGGGGACCTATGAGCAACGCCAGCCTGTGAGATTAACTAACTGAAAAAACTCGATCGCCATGCCAAAACCCTCGCGCACTTTTTCAAACAACGAATGTAGAGAGCGTTTAAGTGCATATTGAAGCGGAAAGCTTCAAGGAGCTCGTGTCCCAGAAAAGTCGGCGTCGGCAGGACGAGAAAATTCTGATTGGTCGGTAGGGTCATGACGTCACAGTCACGTGGCCTCCGCGTGTATTTAAAACAACACACAACGCTCACATGAAACGTGACGTCACGCGTGGAATGAAAATGATTAATCACATGTTATATGAATTTAAGGTCACCGCATGTTTTAAATAATTTCACTTTATAAAACAATTCATTTGTCTTAAAGAAAAAATCTAAGAAATTTAAGCGGAGGTGGGATTCAAACCCACAACTCTTCAGTTGCGAGGCAGATGCTACCGACTAGGCCACGGAGACACTCTTTTATTTATTACCGTTTTATACTTGCCGATATATACAGGTGAGTGACAATGACAAAAACCGTGAATAATGAAAGGTACAGACCGGCTTGAGTAAGGCGCGAGCGCCTAAAATTTGTCATTATCATTAAGGATTCCACGAGAGGAATACAGACTGGCACGCACACTTGTGCCTTTTACACTTCCCAAAACAGCAATACTCTTGCGGAAATTGTTTCCAGCCTCGCGCACGTCAAGATCGGCATGGCCCGTAGCCATCCGACATCTCCGAATGCTGTGCAGGCCCAGTAATATTAGCATATCAAAAGGCAACCCAGACCGAGTTTCAATAGGAAGGTACCTGATCCTTGTCCGTCTAACGAAACGTCTTTCTTCAAAGTACGTTGGAGGACTTTCCATAAGAAGACGTCGTCCCTGCACTCCAGAAAGAAGTGCTCGATCGTTTCAGGTTTTAGGGCGCAGCTCTTGGCGCCCGTTTCCGGCTTGAGCGGCGTCGCCATCGCCGGCGCCGTCGCCGTCGCCGTTGGCATAACCGTGAAGTCACGTGACTCCCCGCGAGCTCACGTGACCCCCTCAGGTCACGTGACCTCAGGAGGCCACGTGACCTCAAGGGGGGTCACGTGACCTCGCGGGGGCCACGTGGCCCCCGTGAGACCACGTGGCCCCCGTGGCGGAGTAGCAGGTAAAATGACGGGGTGAGGAGGAGGGAGGAGGGGATACCCTCCCCTCGGTACCCTTCCATCCTCCTCCTCAAGAGCTGCGCTCTAATTCGGCTTTACGGGGAGTTATGAACGCCTTTCACTTTTTTTTTACACAGAAAAGAATGGTCGCCTCACAGGACGAACTTCCCTTTCGCCGCTGTCCACGTCTTTCCAGTTAACGTGCCGGTGTGCAATTTAAAAAAAGAATGAAATCACACGCGTCGGAACTAGCATTCTCTTAACAAGTTTTAAGACGTCCTCTCCTGGGCCTGCACAGTACACACCTGTGTACTAGGGAACCGGAAATACATCACAAACACTCCTGTATAGCTGTTTACGCGACACTTCTTTTAAGCATTCGAGAGAAAAACACGTGGTGCCCTAAATCGACATGAACAAACAACTTCTTTAAGGTTACCATGAACATAACCTCACTCAATTAACGCAGAAACAATAAAATGGGCTGATTCAATTGACGCAGAAACAATAAACTCAGCCCGACTTGGCAAACGGTGCAGAAATTGTTAATCGGTTTCTTCTTTTCTTTTTCGCGACTCACGTTGCGAACAAGAAGAGGCTCGAGGTACACCTAAGCACTTCGTACCAGTTGTGAATGCGAAAGCATGCAAGCCGCTCGTCCGCGCCCTTATCTCGTCTGCTGCATGCTTTTCGTCGCCGGTCTGCGCTCGCTTTACTGGGCGCGCTGACCTTGGACGCTCCGCGTTAACGGCGCGCTGACGGACACGCAGCGACATGGGGTGGGCGGTCGTTGAAACTGACGCGCAGCGGCCAATGGGAGGAACCCTCGTCGACGCGCGCCAGCCAATGAGACCGAAGCCGAAATCCACCAGTTTTACTTCTCTCCTTCGGGATCGGGAAAACTAGGTGCCTTCGTCTAGCTTTTCGTGTGGTTTCATGGCTGGGGGCTGGCTTCACTTAGAGAAGGGATTTAAGGTGCCGTTTGGCACGGCTCGCTCCATGGGACAGTAAATGATTTCGCGTTAAAAATGGACGATTAACGATTTGGCACAAAAACAAATGTGGCAGTCCTAGTCTGCCATCGTGGACGCGCTGGAACATGTTTATGCGACTCGTGCGTTCCCATGTCGAGCCCCAAATAAGAACTGCAAAAACAACGTGCATTCTCTGAACATTAACTCGTGAAAAATGTAAAACCTGTAGCACGTACCACAGTTTGCTAATAAACAAACTTTGACTGTGGCACGGGCCAAAATTGAGGAATCCCAACCTCTGAACTCTGCTTCCTCAGGGAGCTCTGCGACCTGTCCACACCAGTAGGGCTCGCTGTCCCGGTAGTCCTCGAGTGGAACACCCAAATACTTAACAGGGGTGGTTAACCACCTTATATTTGCAAAAACATGAGGGGTTGAAGGCCAATTACCATGCCAAGAACTTAAGCATTTACCCCAATTGAGGGCGCTACCAGAAACAAAACAAAATCGTTTGAAAGTGTTCACTACTTCAACGATGCCTTCTTCATTAGCCCAAAAGGCAGCAATTTCGTTCGCCTAAGATAATAGGCGCTCCTCGGATGAATTAAATTTGAACTCAAAGATAACATTGTTTCTAATAACGCTTAAGACAAAATAACTTTTTGTAAATACAAAAAGAAGAGGGAAAGAGTGCATCCTTATTGGACAGAACGTTGCACTCTGATACGACTTCCTACAGATTATAAACTATGAGACTCGTCGTACAGCCACAATGCGCCATCCGCAGGCCTTCACGTATAACGGAACCCACCTTCCTCTAATCTAAAACAGCTAAAATGACGTCATGTGGCACCCGATCAATAGGCCACGCAGACACGCTTGCACGGCTTGGGAACGGGCGGGGTCTTGCTTTCGCGTTCCACTTTTAAAGGCGAAGCTTAAGCACCCTCCTGTAAACTTTATGACCTGCTTTGATCCTTTTTATTGTATAGTGTACAGTACATTTCCTAACATATCCAGGTGTTTTATGCGATTCATTCCAACTGTAATCACAAACATCGCACCGGAGACAATGTGTTAGCAGCAAGAAATTCCTAAAGCCTTTCCTTGTTTATGAGATCAAATATCTGTTTATGACATGAAGTCTATTCACTGACCTCTTAAGAAACGCGGGACGTGGCGAGTACCCAGCATCGCATTATCGCTCAGTAGCCAAAGAGAGTACGTCACTAGCAGATAAGAACGCCGAAGAGCCAATCACAAAGCAAGGAGAGTGCAGCAACGCCCAACCTTTGAGATGCAAGCGACTACAGCTAAAATTTGTATTTTAATCATGCGCATTTCAAAAATTCTAAATAGAACCGACATGATTAACTTGTCGTGTTTTAAACACATAGACGTACGACTGCCTAGGATATTACACAGTAAAATATTTTACGTCAAGTGAACACATTGGTGCCATCTGTTATATGGCCGTGGAACACTATCTGTTGCCGCCGTACATTTTCTTTCTTTTTTTCAAACATCAATATTTTTTATTATGGGAAAAAATTTTGACAGTCTACTAAATGACCATTTCTCATAGATAATACGTACAGTTGATCTCGCAAATACCATTCAAGCTTCTCTCTTATGAACTGTAGTTGTAGGAGTGACCTCATAGATGGCGCCAGCGTACCAGCGTGTCCTCTCGCCATAATAGATCACAAGAACTCGGTCGTAAGGGCCCGTTCGCACTCCAGCGACCTCTTAAAACTGGGTTCCTTGAAACCTCATACAACGAGAGGGCACACTGGCGCCATCGATTGGGTAGCAGTGTAAACTTGGCGGTCCGGCATATTTTCTATTTCTCTGGCGCATTATTCTTTCTTTCTTGGCTCGAGAAACTTTTGTCAACGTTATAAACGAGCCCTTCTCATAGGTATTACGCACATTTGACCTCGGAAATCCCGCAAAACCTTCGCTCTTGCGAACGAGGGAACACACTGCAATGCCAGTGTGTTCCCTCGTCGTAAGAAATTTTAAGAGCTTTCAAAAAGTCTCGTTTCTCTTGGTCGTTCTCGGTTGCAAGAGTGTGAACGGGCCTTTAAACAAACAGAAGTGTGTGAACGGGCTTTAATGCCACAATATTTTATTTATTGCCAGGTTTAGCCCGGAGAACAAGGCGGCAATCGAGCCGATGGCGTACATCCCTTTCGGTATAGGACCTCGAAGCTGCATAGCATCCCGGTTCGCCCAGATGGAGCTCGCTCTAATCATTGCCAAGACTTTGACCAAGTTCAAGCTGGATATGTGCGACCAACCAGAAAAGGCAGGTTTTTTTTTCTATTCGTGAGCTTATTATTGCCATGCATTACCTGCTTAGAAAAAATGCATTTTAATTCAATCAATTTTACACCCAGAGCACAAAATGGCGTCAAGGAGGCAGGGGAAAAAGCTGCGAATTGTACCCTGCTTGTTTCTCCGTTAGCGTGGTGAACTCAGTAACCACCATTTATAGCAATAATCTGCGATTGACAGGGAACCGGTGAACATTAGGTTAGCAAATGGGAATGCTGGGAAAGGTAGAACGTAAGTCACATGTTCAGTGGTGTAGGCGTTAAAAAGAAACGTAGGACGGTTACAAATCTCTCTAATCGCGAAACTAGAGCATAGCTCTTGAGGAGGAGGAGGGAGTGGAGGATATGCCCCTCCTCCTCTTCCGTACCCTCCCTCCTTCTCTTCCCCTCTCTTCCTCCTTTCCTCCTCATTTTCCTCCTCTCTCCTCCTCCTTTTTAGGAAAAATTTCTCCGCTAAATTTAGCAGGGGAGTTGACTTCACGTGACCACAGCACCTATTCAGTTTCCCCGCTAAATATAGCGGGTAACGTTTTTGCAGCTAAATTTAGCGGGTTAAGTGTTTCCGCTAAATTGAGCGGGGAAATTGACGCATTGAGCGGTGACGCCGACATCGCTCAATGCGGAAACGGGCGCCTAAGAGCAGCCCTCTAAAAATGAAAGACGTTTACAGATCTTTGTAATACGAAACTAAAGCGCAGCTCTTGAGGAGGAGGAGGGGAGGTTACGGAGGGGACGGTATCAACACCTCCTAGAAGACAAGGCCGTAGCGCTCTCCTCGTGACGTCGCGAAGGAAGGCCATCGGGGGCGCGCAGCGAAGCGAAGGCAACGCGCGTGGATCGACCGTCGTAACGCGCTTTTAGTCACATACACGTGTCTTGTTAGCTAAAATGGAAGCTGCACATAGCAACGGGTCTCGAAAACATTTTATTACACGGGCAAAATATTACACCGCTAAATAATCGGGATGAAATGGTACGGGGTAGGCGTATAAGAGAAAACATTGAGCCACGCAATAATTGCTGTAGGAATGCATATTTTACACAGAAATACTTCGACAAAATGGCGAGACACGCAGTGATTGGACACAGCAAAACAAATCACAGTTAAAAATCAGGTAGACATAGTCAACGCGGACACGGCTAGACAAGTGTCACTTACGATCATGTAAGCGATGTTATCGCGTGCAGTCACTGAATTCTTGCATCATACTCCGGCCACACGGCAAAAGTAATGTAATTTCGATCGAATGACAATATGGGGTCGACAAATCAGCTTGCGACGCTCATATAATCACTGAAGACCTCGATCTGATTAAGTCCCATATCATTTAATGAAAATATATTAACTTTTCCGTGTGGCAGGGGTACTAAGCTTACTATTTACAGTCAACTAATTTACTTCTCCCTATGGGCTCGAGCTGCCTTAGAACAAAATATCAGATTTTGTATACAATAATACTAATACCTTAAATACAGTTAAGATTCTAGTATAAAAGCGGTAAAGGCAATAAAATAACATTAGTATAAATAAACACATAAGCACAAACAACACACTTTGTATAATCACACAAACTTGTTATTCACCTTCCAGTAGAAAACTAGAATATTACCACGCATACTGTAAAACTTTTAATGTTCGCGAGCCCTTCATTTTCGCGAATGTCGCGAATTGAAAAATTCGCGAAATTTAAAGGCACGCGAAAATTTCGATCTTTAAGAATTTCAATGCAGGCATCTGGAATTCGCGAAATTTAGTGGCCGCGATTCTGTCCTTTGTGACCGATTCGCGAAAAATAGGGGCCGCGAAATTAAAGGGTTTTACAGTACGTATTTACAAATGTCGACGCAACCGCACACGGATAACGACGAACAAGATGCCATTCTGTCACGAAAAACAAAAACGAAAAAACAACCCGACTGCAGCACTTTACTCGCGTCCCACATGACCAAGAAAGCCCGTAAATAAGTTGTTACTCACTTGTCGATCGTATCCATACGTCCCACAATATCCGTGGCGAAAACATTTGAACACGAACTTTAGGTCTATCGATAATCGACCACTGTTATCGTTGGCTGGTTGCCACATATGTCACTCAAACCGTAGCAGGACTTGTTCCGCGAATCCACGCAAATGCCGTAGTATCAAGCGAACACAAAAAAAACTACCCGAGACTGCGGTGACGATCAAGAAACCACAGGAAGGATCAAAAGAACCACACACACACACACACGAGCAGCGAGCGGCAGCAGTGTGGGAGGCTTAACCAGCTCAACGTCGTCGACCCATCTCTTGCTCGCGTGCGCTCCCTGCAGCGATGACTGGATTTTTTTCGGTTCCCTTCCCTTCTCAAAGTCTCAGGGTTCCTTTTTAGACAGTCAGCAGCTCACACACAACGTAAATTTACCAGAATCGGAGCCCGTACGAGGGAAGAAAACGTCGCAGCGGACCGGTTCATTCGAAAAGTGTGAGGATCTGCGGGATGGCACCGATTGCACGTAGTCCCGCGGTTACGGGGATAATCATAAATAAAAAAATTCGTACTTTCAACCTTGATAGCGCGTTGTATATTATGTTTATATTATATATATAATAAATTGTACAATACTGCGCTTTTAAAACATATATTAATGTCAGATAAACGCTCCCGAACACCCCGCGTCGTCGCGTTTTTTTCACGTCGATGCGGTCGGTGCCACAAAATTTTCTCACGTAGTTGCGCTATGGACTTCCTTCCTCCGCCATTGTGACGTAACCACTCGGAGCGCTCTGGCCTTCTCTTCTAGGAGGTGTTGACGGTATGCCCCTACTCCTCTTCTGTACCATCCCCGCCTCCTCTCCTCCTCTTCCTCCTCCTCCTCCTTTCCTCCTCCTCTTCTCCTGCCGCTGAATTTGTTCACGGGTGAGGTGACACGAAGTCATGAAACGTCGTTTTACTCGCTAAATTTAGCTGGGAAAATTAAGTGGTGTTGAGGTCACGTGACGTCAATTTTCCCTCAAAAATTTAGCGGAAGATTTTCCCCGCTAAATTTAGCGGGGAAACGTCTCATAATGCAACGCGCGCGGTTACTCTGACGCCGACGGTGACGCCGACGCCGCTCAGCCCTGAACCAGCGCCTAAGAGCTGCACTCTAAAAAGTAACAACATACATTACTCGCTACGTGCAAACAACAGGAACGAGTTACAGACCTACGTTACCTCAATATAAAAGGAACGCGTCGGCGTTACCGTTAGCGATGAAAACGCGTTACTTGACGTTTTAGAGCGCAGCTCTTAGGCGCCTGTTTCCGCGAATAGCGGCGTCGCCGTTGCCGTCGTCGTCGACGTCGGCGTAACCGCCCCGCTAAATTTAGCGGGAAAGTGAATTAGTGTTGAGGTCATGTGACGTAAAATTTCCAGCTAAATCTAACGGAGAAACTGAGTTTGTCATGGGTGACATGACACGAGGTCATGCGACGTCATTTTCCCCACTAAATTTAACGGGGAAACTGAATTGGTGTTAAAGTCGAGTGTCGTCAATTTTCCAGTTAATTTTAGCGGGGAGACTGTGGAAGGAGGTGACGGTATGGAGGAGAAGGAGAAAAGGGCATGGGGAGGAGGAGGGGAGAGGAAGTGGAGGGGAGGAGGTGGAGGGCAGGAGGAGAGGAACCCTATTGAAAATCGCTCTGATGGGACTTCAGGATTTTTTTAAAGGGTGTGAAGGGGACTTCAGGAATTTCTGAGATGTTTGAAGGGGGCACCGATATTTCCTGGTGGGTTCGCTGGCCCCGTCAGAGGCTCTCCTGAAATGTCTGAAGTGCCCTTTACAATGCCTTGAAATGTCTGAAAGCCTGTCAAGAACTTTGCTAATGGGGTCGGGAAAACCTTCAGGCTTCTTAAGATGTTTGTGGGCAACGGCTTAGGTGGAGAAAACACATTTCGCAGAATTAGAACATAGCTGCCTTTCGTACGCGACGGAAAAAAAAAGTATTTGGAGAATGCCGATCGTATCTGTGTACGGTCAGATTTTTATTACTGCTCTTCTATCAAATACGAGTGGCCTCCTGGACCCGTCTGTCACTGCCCGGGTGTTCGGTCGCCAGGGAGGCCACTGAGGGCGACCGCCCCATGTGGAGAATTGACGAGCCGCGGGCCGAGTGGTGTTGACCGAGCGGCGTTTTGAGGCGAACGCAGTCCTGTCCGCTCGAGGCGAAATCCGTGCAGCCATGAATAATAATAATAAAAAAAAAGCCGAGAGCAGCGCGGCAGCAGGCGCCTCTCTCCACCCGGCGATGGGGAGAGCGCGGCAAGGCGCCTCTCTCACCCGGCGATGGGGAGTGGTGTTGACCGAGCGGCGTTTTGAGGCGAACGCAGTCCGCTCGAGGCGAAATCCGTGCAGCCATGAATAATAATAATAAAAAAAGCCGAGAGCAGCGCGGCAAGGCGCCTCTCTCCACCCGGCGATGGGGAGAGGGTGCAGGGCTGCCAGGCTGGCCAGGCCAGCAGTCGGCGGGAGAGAGTGGTGTGGGGAGGCCACCCGAGCCAGCATAGCCATTTTTTCTCTGCTCGCGGGCGGTTCCGGTTTGCCCACGCACGAGCCGGCACGAATGTTTGGAGCGGACCAATTTCGTTCAGGAAGGTGAGCATCCATGCCATTGAGGGCTCGCCCCTTGGTCTGTTTTGATCTGTGCGGTTTTTTCCTTGGTTCGGCAGGTGAACCCCAGTTCGGCGTTGGCCGCCTTCAGCACCGCTCGAGCGCCATCGTCTTCAGCGCATTCAAGGAGATGGTGACCGGTGTCGGCTTACTCGCTGGAAAACCTGGCAGTCGGGGTCAGCGTCCCACCGCATGTTGTGCCTGCGCACCGGGATTATGGCACTGTGGTTCCTGAAACGGTGGATGACGGCCGCTGTCCCGCCTTGTTCCTTGCGCCTCTTCGTCCGTCCGACTTCAGAAGCATCCATCGAGCGAAAAATACGCCGAAGACGCCGGCGCGACGTCATCATGGACGAAACCGTGACTGTGCTGGGGATTTCTCAACGGCGACGGGTGCTGCTTGCGAGTTCGTGGTTTTCGCTAAACGTGCTTACTGGGACTGTGTATGTGGCCGTGAGGTGCATCTGCTCGGTTTTATTAGCTGAACTACCGTACATCAGGAATATACCCAGCGCCATTGTGAGTACTTTGAAAGATATTTTTCTTTGTGATAAAGAAGTCAGTTGTCCCTATTTGATATGATCTCTTTTGTCTACAGCTCCTTGCGCCGGGTTTGAACAAACGTTGCTTTTTATCGCCTTTTTGAGCTATAATATGCATGTACAACTAAATGTCTGCAATAAAGTTTTAATAATGTTTTGAACTGCATTTTTGTCTATGGTTCACAGTCATTTGGGCGTCTAAAGGGTTGATGGGCTAAAGGGTCTGACTGGTTGAAGGGCTGTGGGGCTAAAGGGTTTTTCTATGGGGTATCCCTGAAGGGTTTTTCTGTAGGGTATTTTTGAAGGGTTTTGAAGGCCTGTGAGGTCCCATAATCCTTCAAGGCTGACGGGCCCCTTAGAAATATTTTCAATAGGGAAAAGGAAGAGGATGAGGAGAAAGGGAGGGGGAGGAGGATGAGCAGAGGAGGACGGGAGGAGGACGGGAGCATGAGAGGTGGAGGAGATGAGGAGGAGTTTACGGTTCAACCCAAAATACCCGCAAAAAATAAATAAAAAGCCGTAAAAATATAAATGGCTTGGCACCCAAAAACACGAAAAAAAACTGAATTGTCATGTTTTTAGGTCTTAGGAAGAATACGTTGCGAGTAACCTAACTACGTTACACGTTACTGGAAATAAGTTAACGTAAGTGCGTCACCCGTCACCATTTTGAAAATGTAACGAGTACGTTACTACGTTACCGGAAAAAGTAACGCGTTACCGGTAACGCCGTTACTTGTAACTCGTTACTGCCAACACTGGTTTGAGGTCAAAGCGCGCCCGACCAATGGCGTTGAGACAAGCGGACTGGGAGAGGGGGATTAGGCGAAAGGAAAAGCGGTGCCCTAACACTCCCCTCTCCCCACCCGATGACTAGGAACAGCGGCTGCGTAGCAGCAGTAGGAACTGCGTATTATACTTCGTTTCAGCTTGGGTCCAGACGCAGCCGATGCTACGAGCGCAAGCGTGTGGCCCTGAACAGTGCTTGCATTGCACGAGCGCGCGTGCTTGGCAGGGACGCTGAAAGCCCGGAGCTCGCGCTTGTAGCATCGCCTGCGTCTGGACCCAAGCTGAAACGAAGTAGTGCCACCGTATTTTCATTTCGTTGTACGGAATATCTAAGCCAGGGCGATTTTTTTGATAACATGGTATTAAATGGACTATCGTCTTTTTCAGAGTACCATCAACTACGTCGCGCCACTGATTCTTGGAACTTCCGCTGGGGGAACCTGGGTGAAGATGGAGAAGATATGAAAAGATGTCCCCGCCCACTTTTAAAATAAAGAAAAGAAATAAAAAAAAGATACCTGAAGGGATGAGGAAGTGTCCGAGAAGAAGTCGAAAACAATGAAGAAGAAAAAACGGAACAAAAGTGATCGTGGCTCCTCGACAAGTAATGCGACGAGGATATTTTCATTCGTTAGTTTTTGTCTCATCTACGAATTATCCGGCTAAATATTTCATTACGCAAGGAGATGTAACGTTAGCGTATCGACGCCCTCCGTTCTTTCAAATGTAACAGGAACGCGTTCCTTTCGAACAACTGGAACTTGTAACGGGGACTACTTCCAAGGTTCAAAGGAAACAAGGAACGAGCTGCTGCTTTGGTGAAACGTGTACAACAATCGATTTTAGATGTGAATGTGAAACAAATCCAAGTTTTCGCTGAGCAATCGAGCCATCGTTCTGCGTCATGGCCAGCCATTCTTGGACAATAATATTACTTCAAAATATATTACGGTAGTTTTGTAACTGATAGAGCAATGCTCTGCTGTGGATAGCAAAAACATATATAATATCAAATAGAAGATTCGAGCGTGATCTGATTTTTTTGCACAGGGTGGTAAATGGTTGGACTGACGTTAACCTACTTCTGAATTCTGTCGATTTTCATGTTCCTTGTCGCGTTACCAGAAATTTTACTGTCTTTTACGTTCAATTCATGTCTAAACTCTCACCACTGTCCCGTATACAAATTTCATTTAATTGAATCGCATCCTCTAGCTTGGACATTTTCACAGATCTCCCAGTTTTCTGCCGCAACTTGGCAAGTCTAGTTGAAAGTTGAAACTTATTACATTTTGTGTGAGGTGTGCAACCTATTTGTAGTCATGCTAATTTCTACATTTGAAGCTGTGCGTGTTGTGTTTCTTCTTTTTATCTTGTGTGCGCCAATGTGAAGACCCGCATGGTTGTTTTTGGGCACACTAAATAAACAATCTTATTATTATTATTACTATTATTATTATTATTATTATTATTATCATTATTATTATTATTATTAATTTTATTATTATTATTATTATATGCAAGCCATTGTAGGCTTTGACGTACCCGGTAACACCTGTATTTTGAGTGGTCAATAAAATATTATTATTATTATCATATATTTACGCTCGCGAGTGCTCTCTTCCTATGATGTCTCATTTGGTGGAGTGTACATCAAATTTTGTGGTCGACACGTATTTAAATTGCCATCAACAGCTAACACCAACGTCTAGAATAAATCATTCCACCTACTCCAACTGTTCTTAGAAGGCGATGAGTGGTACTTCCTAGTCGATAACATTAGAAGCTCTGGTAGCATAGTCGCTTCTTCCTTTCCCTATTCGTTCTTCGGAGTTCTTATAGGCCGGGGCCGCAATCTAACTGACTGCTGAACGATAATACGATGCCTGGGACTCGCCACTCCCTTCCAGTTTCTTAAATTGTCAGCGAGCACTGTAGAAGTATACCGTTGTACTTGAAATTAAAACCGTATCTCTTCAAGAATTACGCCGACTGGGGAAACAGTCTCAATGCTGTGTAAAGCATGCATAATAATTAGATTTCTTCGGATCTCAGAAAATAGCCTCGTGGGAAGCTGAGAAAACAGATGACGTTGGAGGCAATTTTATATCTTGTCTTATTTTTTTTTCTCGATGCTCTCAGTCGGTAGTTTTCAGCTGTGATTTTGAAGGATGCCGAGGAGGCTTAAATCAGACTTCTGCCTTCATTCTTTAAACATTATTAAACACAGAAGAGAGAACACAGGAGCCGTGAAAGAACGTAAAGCACGGACATACGCGTCCTTTTAGTGTGAGGCATTTTTCGGACAAATGAATGGAGTGAGTGGGTGTAGCTGTCCGAGCCGCACCTTGCTCAATCTTAAACTCGAGAATATAATTTTTGTATTATTTCTCTTCGCGAGATTTGTGGCTGGCGTGTATTGCCTAACTCATATTGAAAGCCTGTCAGTTATGTTTGCTTTATTTGAGTTTTATAACATACGGTATACAAGGCCCCTTTCTGGCCCCGTGAAGTGCCAAATTAATATCGAAGATGATCCAATGCCGCCATTTTAAGAATGGGGTATGAAGTTGTGGCCAGCTGTATATACTAATTCTTTTCATGTATAGTTTGACTTGAGATTCAACACTTATTTTGTGAACGACGAAGAGGGCCTCCATTCTGAAAATCAGGGGATCTGGTGCAATGCATCGCAAAGGTTGCTCGGCGCCCGAGGAAATCGGCGGTAATCAGCTCCACGGTGCGTTTTAGCGCTTGGGTACGCCTGTGCTCTGGTATGCAGGTTGAGGCGTCTATTCTTCTGGACCTTTTTAAGCAAAAACGTGTTAGTGGAATGGACATCTTTCAAGTAAGATTCTGCGCATGCGTACGCCCTGCACCTTGGCTTTGCTTCCCGCTGCCGCCATTTTTGCAGGGTACCGTCTTGAACGACTAATACATTTAGCATCTACCTTTACGAGCATCTCGTCTTTTTCGACGATTCCTTTTTTGAGTATCGGTAGTATGCGGCATAAAAAGCCAAGAAAACCGATTCAACGGCACAATGCTTGTTTCTTCTGACAAGCATGTGCTGGGCTGCCCTTCAATTGTGATTCGCAGACAACACTCCAGACTCGGCTCGTTACTACAAAATGTGAAATCATAGATAAAGCCTGGTGAAGACCTTGAGAAAAGTAGGCGAACGATGGAGTTATGGCAGGAATTTCCCAAATGCCTCCAAGCATTCTTGGGAAGATGTCATTGGGCAAGTCTTGGCGGCGACGCAAACGTTTCCAGGGAGTCGGGGCGGTAAACTCTAGATCAGTTCCGCCTGGTTACATTCGATGCTGTGTTGCGGGGAAGAGGCCAGACCATGTGGAAGTGGACAAACGACAGCTTGTTTGCTCAGAAGAATTGACCACAGATTCGCTAATGTAGTTTTTCCACTATGCCGTTGGCGGACGTCAGGTGCGCCCAGGAGCTAACCTAGGGCACAAAAGAGCGAGCGCTGCAACTGGCGACCCCGGTCCGTAGCGACAGGATCGGGAAGCCGAAAGGGGCGATCTACATTTCGATGTTTTGATCACAGTCACTACAGTGATATTGGGCGGAGGAGCGGCTTCAAACCGCCCAGAGTTGCGGCTGAGAGATATCGCTAGGTGCGTGACGAAATTTCGCAGCCGTGCTCATCTCAGGTATTCGTTACCTGCACACTGGGGGCTGTTTGGAAGATCAAGAAGTTTATGCCAGAAAAAGAAAAAAGAAACATAAGAGAACAATAAACATGAACATGCTACACAACTTCGGCCTAATAAGGCAACTATAGTTACGTACTGTACAGTTGCAAAGCCACCTCTTTTTATTCAGATCTCCAAATTCTCGTATCCGACGTTCCCATATTTTGCACGCGCAAAGGACATCTAATAGTGAATGATGAATATAATACAGGTACCGTATTTTTGGATTATAGTCCGCAGACTATACATGTTTATATGTTGAACATTTACTCGGTGCTGACAATCTATGCGTGCGAAATTTTCTTTTATATTTATGCCTACTGTTAGCCTGTTCACGCTGTTACAGGAGTGTACAAAGCATAAGAATACATTTCATAAAAAAAAACACGGACACCATGGCAACTACAGTTGAAAACGTACACGAAAACATACATTTATACAACTACACATCCCTCGACACTGAACTTCTAAATCTTCAAGAAGTCACAAAACAAGGATGCACACAATATCATCACACAAAAATAAGAAAGAAATCCAATGATTTTTCGTGGTAAGGAAACACTAGCAACCGGTTAATTTTTAAGAAAAAGTTCAATACGCCTTTTTTTTAAAAAGGTGTATTTGCTCTTGTTAATACTTGAGGTAGGCTGTTCCAGTCTGATATAGTTCTTGGAAAAAGGAGTATTTAAAACAGGCTGAGGTTGAGCTAGTGTGTACATAATGGAAAAGTAAACCTTCAGTTAGAACGATAGGGACAAGACACAGACAGAAAGAAACAGAGACATACACACCGCTGACTATCAACTGAGACTTTATACTCCTTCTTCATCACTTTGACCCAAAGATTCACACCTAAAGTAATGCCAATAAATCACACTTAATTCCTTACATTACCCTACAAAATTAAAATTCTAAATTAGAATAAATGTAAAATAAATTGAGATAAATTAAACTAAATTAATAAATTTGGTCACTAACACCTCCCTGACCCACACACAAACGACCGCTGACATATATCCCTCGTATTCCCTTTCACGACGCCGTGCCACACTGCAAAAACTGCCTTTCGCTTTTCCTGACCGTGATGGAGGGCATGCTCACACAGTCATCGGCGCTTTCCTCAATGGCCAGGGCCTCGAAAATTTCGCGCGCAAGGGCACTTCTGTGTCTTTTAATAATGGAAACGCTGCTAAAACTTGGCCTGCATTCGCACGTGCGGCAATGGGCTGCAAGGTGCCCAGCCCCCGTGCCCTGCACCGGCGCCGCGTGCTTCCTGACTCTGTCATTAATGCAGCGGCCCGTCTGCCCAATGTAGCAGCTCCCGCATGCCATTGGAATCGTGTACACAACATAGGTCTGGCACATGGCGTACTTAGTCCTGTGCGCAGTGTTGCAGGTTGGCTGGCGGTTCTTGGCCTGATTTACCTTGTGGCACATAGAGTTCCCTTTGTTCGGTGACAGGCACACAACCCTGACACTTTGTCGTGCAGCGATCTTTTTGAGTCGGTGGGTGACGCCGTAAAAGTAGGGGACTACCGCGAAGTTCTCTCGTGGAGTCTGTCTATCTCGCTCGGTACTTGGTGATCCCCTTGGAAATTTTCTTCATATCGTCTCACATACGGCTCCAAGGAGAACATCTGGATACCCAGAGTCACGAAGCCGGGCCATCTGTTTCTGAAAGCTAGCGTCAGCTTGATGGTTGCATGACTTGCGCGGCGCTGATACGAGTGCCGTGTTGGCAACACTTCGTTTGACGGTTTTCGAATGGCAAGATGCAAACGGAAGAAAACATTTACTTGAACGAGGTTCGTGCCTCCAGGACACATGTCCATCCTTAAACTCAAGTGCGAGGTCGATGAACTTAATAGACTTGCCCACGGGCAGTTCATAAGTGAAAAGCAAGTATGGGCAACATTGTTCGAAGGTTTTCATAATCCTGCTCCTGCTTTCGTTCTCTTCACTCTCAATGTTTGCGCTGCACATGATCAGGAAATCGTCTGCGTACCTAAAGACGGCCTTGACTCCAGCATCGTTCAGTGTGGATTGGATGTGCCTACCACACGCCACCAAGAATAGATCGCATAGATGTGGCATGCCACCAGAACCAATGCAGATGTCACTTTTTTGGACGTAGTCTAGACCCCATACGAGATCAGTACAGTACAGTACAGTACACAGTACAAGAGATCAGTGGTCAGTACAAGAACTACGAAGTAAAGATCTCCGGCAATGTGTCTCCAAATAAAGAAGGAGGTTTCGTAGTCCTTGATGCAGGGGCCTACGAGAGAAGGCCACTGCTGCTGTAGCAATAAAAAATGTATTCAGGTTGATGGGAAACGAAGCCAAAAAACGAGGCTTGTCGTTAAGCGGCTGCTTGAAGAATCACAACCTAACGAGACTTGGGCACCAAAGTGAAAGCTACAAGGGGCGGACACCTTGACGTTTTCTTCGCGGCCAAAACACATAGGTAGGGGTACACGTTTTCGTGCCAGTGTCTCCGGAGAGAAAACCTGGCAAGCTCATGTGTCAACCTATCTTGCTAAAACACCTGTCCCAGGTGCATTGCGATGATTTGTATAGAATTCCCAAATCAGAAAAGCTTATTGCCTATCTTGAGGAACATGGATCCCAGGTAGTATCAGGATTTTCCATCGACGTCCAGGACCTGTACTATTCTATGCCCCACACCAGCCTCATGCAAATTTTACGAGAGACCATCGAGGAACACGGCATAACGCCTTTTAAAACCGCAGCAGGGATTAGCATAGACGCCTTCTTGGAACTGCTCGGCGTATATTTAACGGCGACCGTGATCTCGTATCGAGGTCTGGACTACGTCCAAAAAATGTGGCATCTGCATTGGTTCTAGGGTCGCGCCACATTTATGTGATCTGTTCTTGGCGGAATGTGGTAGGCACATCCAATCCACACTGAGCGATGCTGGAGTCAAGGCCATCTTTAGGTACGTAGACGATTTCCCGATCCTGTGCAGCGCAGACATCGAGAGGGAAGAGAATGGATGCAGGAGCACGATCATGAGAACCTTCCAAGAATGATTCCCCGACCTGCTTTTCACTCACGAACTGCCCGTGGGCAAGTCTATTAAGTTCCTGAACCTCGCACTTGAGTTTGAGGATGGACATATCTGCTGGACGTACGAACCGCGTTCAAGTAAAGGTTATCTTCCGTTTGCATCTTGCCATTCGAAAAAGGTCAAACGAAGTGTTGTCAACACGGCACTCGTATCAGCGCCGCGCAAGTCATGCAACCATCAAGCTGCCTCTAGCTTTCAGAAACAGATGGCCCGGCTTCGTGACTCTGGGTATCCAGGGCCCGTTTGCTCAGAAGCGCTAACCGCGGCTAAAGTTAGCCGCAGTACCTAGGAGAGGGATTTTTTAATCACGTGACTGGTTAGATAGGGATGCGGGGAAACATGGCGGTGCCCCGGTGAGTGAGCGGAATACCACCTAGAAGACAAGGCCTGCGCACGACGTTTTGTTAGTAACAGAGGCTCTGGTTGGTAGATCCCCGACCCGCCCCAAGCGGCAAACACCCCGTAGCTTGGCGAAAGGAGGGGCCCGCGGAGCGCGGCCGAAAAGTGATCCCAGCACCCTTGGCGAGCTCGGAGCCTCCGCTAGCAGACGAATTCTCCGCAACGCATTGGTTTTGCCTATTTCCGTGCGAGGAGACCAATGAAAAAAAATTGTCGCGGGTATTCGCTTTTTTTAATGTTGAAAAATAGGTGCCACCTCATAAGTGAAGGACATTTTCTTCGCGTGAGGAAGATGTTAGAGCTTTCAGGTTGCAATTTCGGGGCTCTTATGAAGAAAACACTCTGTCACAACCTATGTAAGCGAGACAAAACACGAATGTACGTACCTTCGCACTAACCATGTTGAATTAACCTGAGACTGGGGTAGAGAAGAAACATCAAAACGTAGAAGGGAAAGAAAATAGACGACGACGTTATAACAGTTGAGACGTCGTCCTGTCTATTTTCTTTCCCTTCTACGTTTTGATGTTTCTTCTCTACCCCAGTCTCAGGTTAATTCAACATGGTTAATATTCACCAGCTCGCCTGCACCCTTACGATTTTTTCTATGACCTTCGCACTGTTTTATTTTTTTTAAAGTGCAATGTACAAACATTTTAGAACGTAGCTACGTTTCAACTTTACTGCTCTTATCAATGAATTCGTTTCGTTGTTGCAGTTTCCATTTCTCATGAATGTCTTAATTCAATTATAACAGTTTTGTCGAATAGGATGAAGACGCAAAAGGCAATTTCGAACCACGTACGTTATTGCGATGTCAGTATGCTCTCGAAGAAGTCGATTGTGCACATGCAAATCTGACGCTATTACTGAAATTAATAAAAGCGGAGTTACAAGAGAAGCAGGCTTCTTGCGCGTCCAAAAGAAAACAAAAAACAAAAAAACAACGAGGAGAGCGTCGTAGTGCAAATAAAAGTGATTTCGGTCCGGGACGACCAACGTGTTCGTCGTCTTCTACAATAAAAGCAGGCACCGGCCGTTGGACCGTCAGCAACTCCTTCCATTTTTCAAAGTCTGCTTTATTTTTTTATTTTTGAGGAGACGCTACGCCGTCGGGTTCTTTCTTCCTCCTGCTTTTATGTTGTTGTTTTTTCTCCCCTTTTGTTTACTTGACGTTCGACCATCGCGTATTTTGTTTTGCTTTGTTTGGCATAGTTTTTCCTCTCTTTGCTTCACTTCGGCGCTTACCGCGAGTCCGTCTGCTACGCTGTGCCCGGACATTTTGAAGGCCGTCTGCAACATTGTTGTTGTTGTTGGTTTCTTCCACTGTCGTCTGCGATAACCTCCTATTTTCGCCTTCGAATGAGTTTCTGATCCGAAATCTGCATATGTGGTTTTTGGTATTTATTAAATATATTAAAAAGTGCAGGCTCGTTATACATTTATGTTCGAATTTTATTTGTCTACGCCGGAACGTCTGCTAAGGGTCATCGTTTGTTGATCAACCGGCCGCCTTCGGGCATACACCAGCGCATACTTAGAAATGGCAGGCATGTCAAAGTTTTTGCGATGTGTTAGAAAACTCTTCTTCCGCCTCCCGAAGACCGAACAAACGTGAGTAATTAAGTTGCTGCAACATTAAAATTAAGCTAAAACAAACCACAAAAAAAGTGAAGCTCTTTTTTATATGTTGCATGCTTTCCATTTTTTTTTTTTTTCCATAACCCGGCCAATCGAGTCAAGGCGATCCGCTTTCCAAAGACGTTGCCATGCCGACAATCATCGCGTTTATTTAGGCTTAGGAATTGCCAGAATCAAAAGACTATCTAAAAAATGCGGCGAGGTCATTGCTCATGCTTTGCGATTTAAGTGAACTAGGGCAAAGCGAAAGCCTCCTGTACCATTCGTTGCTGACTAACGCGCCCGATATTGCAGCTACAACGACATATTAGTTCCAAAGCGAGCGGCGTTCACTCACCGTGGCACCGCCATGTTTCCCCGCATCCCTACCGAACCAGTCACGTGATTAAAAAATCCCTCTCCTAGGTACTGCGGCTAACTTTAGCCGCGGTTAGCGCTTCGAGCAAACGGGCTGGGCTCGCCCAGGCCGTATAACCAGAACGATATGCAGAAAATTTCAAGAGGATCACCAAGTACCGGGCGAGATAGAGGCAGACTCCCACGAGAAAACTTCGCGGTGGTCCCGTAAATCCACGGTGTCACCCACGACTCAAAAAGGTCGCTGCACGACAGAGTGTCAGGGTTGTGTGCTCGGCACCGATCAGGGGGAACTCTATGTGCAGCAGGGTGAGATCAGGCCGAGAACCACCAGACAACCTGCAACACTGCGTGCGCCATGTGCCAGACCTATGTTGTGTACCAAGATTCCAATGTCATGCAGGAGCTGCTGCATTGGGCAGACAGGACGCTGCATTAACGACAAAGTCAGGAAGCACGCGGCGTCGTTGCACGGGCCCGATAGCTGGGCACCTTGCAGCCCATTGCCGCACGTGCGGTGCAGGCCAAGTTTTAGCAGCGTTTCCATTATTAAAAGACACAGAAATGCCTTTGCCCTCGAGATTTTCGAGGAGCCCTTGCCACTGTGGAGGAAAGCGCCGATTACTGCGTGAGCATGACCTCCATCATGGTCAGAGTCAACTTTCGAGGGAGGGCCGGTCAGGATGGTGACGACCAATGATGGTGTTCGCCCAATGAAAGTCCCCGGGAAGTCGAATAAGAAAAAAAAGAAACTAAAGTTGTTCAATTCGCTGGACACATTACGACGTTGGTAGGTTTATAATGGCCAGTGTAGCCATAGTTTATTTTAAGACAAAACGACAACAAGTCAATAGTAATTTACATTTCAAAACTCCCAAAATTAAAACCCATACATTAGCCCCAGTATCAACAGCCGAATCTTTCTGATCTCAAAGCCGAATCCCCGAGAATCACTCTCGGCAGCCCCTTTCTAGACTTGTAGGGGCCTCCTTTCTCTCCAGAGACGAACCAATCACTTCAAATTCCACTCGCCACGTGGTACACTGTCGTCCAATGGTCGGCGAGGGCTTCGAACCTGGACGCTCCAACCGCCAAGTCCATAAATTCGCTTCCAGGAGTCAGGGTCGCTGCGAATTTCTCAGTCTAGCTGGCGCCAACAGCTAAATTATTACATCACGCAAAAAGCGATCATTTTGGCGCCCCAAACCGGGACCCCAATCCATTTGTTAATGACCGGGGTCCGACTCTCTTCCGCCAAGCTCATGACGCACCCCCCCCGCGCGTGAGAAGAGAACAAGACGACTTCCCCGTTCATGCTCTCTACCGCCTGCCAGGGGCCCACGAGCAAACGCCCCGAAGTGCTGGACACAAACATACGCAGATAAAAAAATCAATGCCGACGTAACTGGCAAGAAAAATAGACTTTTCTGAAACAAACTCTACCAACTTCAAAACCGAAATCCATCGTTACTTCTAACGGCTCAGCAAAAAGAGAGAGTTGCAGTTTTTGCGGTGTGGTCGGCACATCCGTGAAAGAGATAACACCCCCACTCGCACGATAATAAAAGTACACTCTAGCCTACGGGGATCTTCATTCTTCGCGCCGAATCAATTCACGGCCCTCTGCGCGCGACGTTTGCTTCGCGACCGAAAGAAGAAACGCAGGGGCTGATCTCGCTCATTGCAAAGGGACCAATGTTAAAGGTACCTTGCGCTGGCAGTCGCTCTCGAGGGAGATATGTTGGTGGTCGTTTTGGGGTTGGGTCAGGGAGGTGTTTTGTGACAAAATGTACTGATTTGTCCAATTTATTTTAATTTTTTTATTATTTAGAATTTTAATTTAGTATTGAAATGTAAGGAGTTATGGTGATTTCTTGGCATTACTTTAGCTACAGTGAACTAGGAAAATATAGGGGTAGTGGAAAAAGCGTCGGCGCCGACCCATCGGCTGTGTGAAGCCAGAAGTGTAGACTGCCGCGAGTGGCGCTGTTGTCGAAATCCGGAGGACTTGGCTACTGTAACATGGGATATAGCGTCGCTTGTGCGGTCTCAGATGGTTCTGTGGTGTCTGTGATAAGATTTTCGCATTGTACCCGTGAATGTCAAGGGCAACATTATGATTACATAGGTTCAGTCTTGTCGCTAAGCAAGTGAAAACGAAGAAAAGAAGACGGATCCACACCGCTACGCAACTACAGGCTAATTTGCAGTTTTTTCAATACGACGCTTGAAGTAAACGTGTATTAATTCATAGACGTTGAAACACCCATAAAGCATACATAAAGCCACACTAATGAACCACTAAGATCAAAAACAGCTAAAGCAGCTTTGAACTTCTTTGGCAGGGTAACAAGATCGAGCTTACAGCACTACCTGGGGTTCTACTGGCCCCGCCTCACCTGGAGAGCCTTCATTTCCACCTTTATTATGATTCACTGTGCCAGCTGTGAATCTTTCGGTCAAAGTGATGAAGAAGTAGTATAAGTCTCAGTTGATAGTCAGCGGTGTGTATGTCTCTGTTTCTCCCTGTCTGTGTTTTGTCCCTATCGTTCTAGCTGTCCGTTCTACTTCTGGGGTATTTATATGTGTCATTATTTGCCGTATCTAGTTGGAATTGCTTTAAGTGATAAGCTACCTCCGAAGCCTACTTCACCCGAGCAACTATATAAGAGTCAGTATTAAAATTAGAGAAGACAATTTTCTAGCATATATATAATTTTAGGCCAGCTATTTTTCTACGGTTACAGGGCTGCGGAAGGATTAGGTCGTTAAGAAATTGCCTGCCCCGATTCTGCTCTCTTTGATATTTCAACAATATAAATCTGGCTGCCATTCCTTCTTTATTTTTCAAGTTTAGTTATCTGATAGGCCCTAAAAGGATCCCGAATTTTACGAGCCTATTCTAGAGTTGAGCCGTATTTAGTGCCTTGTAGGCCGGTAGTCTCGTTGTTTTTTTTTTTGGGGGGGGGGGTAGCTTGAGATTGAGTTTGAGATAACAGAGTTTCCCCATAGCAGTTGAGCGCACATTGCCAAGGTGCGTTTTCCAGTTTATGTCCGATGGTATTGTAAAGACCAAGATATTTAAATTCGAGAACCTTAACTAGAGGGTGGTTTCCAAGTTTTTATACGAATGAAAGATCGTTTTTTTATGTTATACCAGAATAAATACTCAGTTTTAGGTAGGTAACTTTAATTTTTGACTCCTTACACCAGTTTTCTACCGTCTGCAGTGCCGACTTTAGCCGGACTTAATCTTCGTGGCAGAGGTAACCGAATACAGCAAGCAGTCATCTGCGAACAGGCGCAACGCAACAGAGGTCCTACCTTTTCTGCTATATTTTTTATATAGCACAAGAATAAAACGGGTCCCAAAACAGACCCCTGCCTGGACGCACGAAACACGCTGACATAACATGAGTTTGATTTGCTTATTCCTACAAATTAATTTCTATTTGTAAGGTAGGCCTTGATCCACAAGACAATTTTTTATTTATCCCCAGTTTCAGTAACTTATTTATAAGCTCAGGATGGGGTACTTCGGCCGAAAACTTTCGACAAATTTAGGCACATAGCATCGATCTGACCTCTACTATTCACAGACGTGGTGAAGTTCAGGCAATGTTTCAGTGAGCTGGGTCACGGTGGACGGGGACTTTCGAAACCCATGTTGGTTCGAAAGAGGGAATTAGTGTGTTCTAAAAACTCAAACAACTCGTTTTGAAACAATAAGCTCTAGTAGTTTGCAACATACACACGTGAGTGGAAAGGACGGATAATTTTCAAATGAATATTTATTTCCAGATTTGGAAGCTGGCACGACCCTCTCGGATAACCAATCTAACGGTTACTTCACATTTTCTAAACGGCAGAAAATGACAATGACGCGTCCACTCCATGAGTTACAAAGGATTTTATGGAAGCCGGGCCGTGCGCGCGAGAGCTTGGCGCGTGATGGTCAAATACGCTACTGCCCCAGCGTCGTCGTCTTCGTCACATCTCCCCCTCCTTTAAAAAGGACGTCCCGGCCGATGAATGAAGAAAACACGAGAGAAAACTGAAAAGACACACACACAAATAGACATAGAAGACAAGGTAGAAGACATATGAATAGATGAATGACTGCTGCCAGCTGCGTAGAATGAAAATGTTCTTTGAACCTGCAGCCTCTCTCCATAGCATTACCAACCTCTGTGCCAGCCAACGCCCAACAACGTCACGATCCGGGCTAGGGAATTCATCTGATCACTAGCAACACAAACAGGGCTGGGGACAGGGCAGGGGACCATAACCTCGCGTCCGTCTCTCGATTTCGTCCATAGTTCATCTTGTTCACGGCACTCTTCTTAAAAATTATCGTAGCTCACATTCTTCGAAGGTGTCTCGCAGTCACTGCGGCATTTCAGTCAGTTCACGGGGTGGGGGCTGTGCGGCGGCTATGGTCCGGCGCTCAATCGGCTGTGGCGGAAGCCTGCTGCGACCAAGGTCCGGAGCGATGATGACGTGAAGAACGAAAGATGATGCCTTACCCGCAGCTCCACCAAATGTTACGAAGATGTGCGGCCGGCAAGCAAATGACAATGACGCGTCCACTCAATGAAAATAAGAAAGGAATTTACGGAAGCCGGGCCGTGCGCGTGGAGCCATGGCGCGTGATGGTCAGGTACGCGCTACGGCCCCAGCGTCGCCGTTTTCGTCACAAGTATATATATATATATATATATATATATATATATATATATATATATATATATATATATATATATATATATATATATATATATATATATATATATATATAACGTTTACTTCATTCCTAGTGGACGATCACCGATTCCGTGTCTGGCAGTTCTTGATCCTAGGCTTCAATGCATTAACTGGACCGTTTTTTGTTTTTAAAGCGTGAACTCCTTTTTGGGCGGAACCCTCCATCCCAGAATGTCCCCATCCGTCCGTCCGTCCGTTCAACTTCCTCTTAATTTAGTGAGAAAATTGACATCACGCGACTCAGTAGGGAGCTTGCATGAACCATTTTCCTACTCCGCTATCGTTCA
>JAZHYW010035242.1:0-10937 GCA_037355805.1 Ixodes ricinus | reverse complement strand
TACGTATTGCTCGTGCACCATCCCGTCTTGAATGTATGCTTTTCTTCCAAGCACGCAATGGCGATATTCATACTTTCCAAAGTGTTTGTCGCGGCAGGTTACCCCGTTGAGTGCGCTCTTCTTGCCAAGCACCGGTGCGCTGCAGAGCAGCAACACCCGCGGAGCTCGCTTCCGCGGCGTACTCGCTGTGCTCCGCAGCTCGCTCAGAAGCGCTACTCAAGCGCCGCTCGAACCTGACTGCAATCAACACTTCGAAAACTGCGAATAGTGCAGTTCTTCTCGAAGCGAATATCGAATAGTGTATTATTCGAAACTACTGTTCAGAAATTCCGACGTCATTCGCACAACCCTAATATATATATATATATATATATATATATATATATATATATATATATATATATATATATATATATATATATATATATATATATATATATATATATATATATATATATAGGGGCATGTTGGCTTAAAGGCCGAAGGCGTAAAAGAGAGATATTTTGTAGACGGTAGGAAAATTGCGAGGATTTTTTATCTTCACGCTATTCCAGACAGAAGTTCAAATAGAATAGGCTACAAGAAATACGTGGTTCTATTTATACATGCGTTTAGAGGGGGGAGAGAGCTTTACGCAAACAAAGAAAGTGCAGGGAGAACAGAGGCGGTACACCACCCAAGATCTCACGTAAAAAGAAGGATGAACTCGCAGTTAAAAAAAGGGCAAGGAGGCGAGGATTGTATAGGTGACTAAACTCAAATAAGTACACTCCGCAAAAAAAAAAAAGATCTGGCACAGGAGGACACCAACAATGGGACGAGATCTAAGGCGGGGCTGCGCACGGAGGTCGCCGAATACAGCAGATGACACACTGAAAGCGGTAGGAAATACAGGACGTACGGGAATTAACTAAACAAACACAGCAAAGGAACGAAAATCGCACTGTCCAGTCTGCTCTAGCCCCAGTCTCAGTACCGCATACTTTGTGGGTCCAAATGGTTTATTATTTATGGTCGTTATCATACGCTATTTATTCGATAGCGCTCACCGCAGTTTGATGGGGTGTTCCGGCTTCTATTTATTCCCCTGACAAGTTAAATCGGTATATACATGGTGACTGCGAATTGCCAGCGTTCCCGATTTACTGAGACTTCCGCCAGACTTCGTGAACGTAACAGATAATTTATCGAATGCGGTTCTTGAGGGCGAGATGTTTTTGAACAAGGTGGCCTGCAGGCATTTTGTGTATTCCGTGATTGTTAAAGCGTGTCTCAAAGTCAGCCACCCCGGCTCGTCCTATATGTCGTTTTTGCTGCCGTCACGCTGGAACGCTCAGACAGATTACCTTCGAAGAGCTCGCATAGCGTTTCGAGCTTGCTTGAGAGCGTGTTATCGTCGCAACAAGGCATCAGTGTATCCCGCCATGGCGTCGGCATCCGTTATTGTCAGACTAATCAATGGAATATCGTTGTCGCGGGAGTCCATTCACCTGGGAGTTGATGACATATGCTCGAGTGTCGCGTTGTTCTGACCGTTAGCGCTAGTGGCGGTCATTCATTGGGAATTACGATTATAGTCAGACGCGATTGTAGCGCGATCAGACTAGGTAATGGTTCTAACAGTACATGTAGGCTATTTTTGATCATGTCCAGACGTACCAAAGCTTGTTGATCAGATTGGCATATTCTGACAGGTCCTTGTCGTGAAGCATACCACGTTTAGCTTCTGCAGCTCATTAGTATACCATTTCGAACAATGCACGGGCGATGCTGTAGTGAAGGTATTTTTTGCCGATCTGTTGGCTTACGATAAAGATTAGTTGTGTGTTGCCCTTCTCTAATATTGTAGTGCCGTTCAAGAAGTTGATACTGGTCTGAGAATAAGCGTGAGTGAAGCGAATGGTTGAATGTACAGCATTGTACTGATTTATAAATTCTAGCAGTTCCACTGCTGACTCTATCTAAAAGTGTCGCTTCTACAAGCTCCCAAGAAATCCATAAAGCCGGCAATCTAGTCGACCAGTCTTGTCAGGATCAGGTGACATAACTGAATGCCATCATAGTCAGGACATCTTAGTGCCAGTTTAACCGGCACATAATACTTTTGGCTATATATCAAGGATGCCAGCCCATTCTTAGGTGAGTGACCGATTTGCAGTGACATGAGCGGTCGGTGTCACCTGCTGTGTTGGTCTCTTCCACCAATATCCTACATGCCGACGGAGTAGCCTCTTAATTGTAAATGCATGAACAACACAGACAGGTAGACAACCTCTGAGGTAACGCATTACCACAACTCAGCACCTAGTCTCTTAGAACTGAACTCATTCGAATTTAACAAAGAATATTATAGGCAGGTTAACGGTCACTGCGATGTGGTACTAAGATGGCACCTAGTTATGCCAACATATTTATGGGCAAACTGGAGACTAAATTCCTCTCTGACTGTTCTTTACAACCACTGATCTACAAGAGGTTTATAGATGACATTTTTCTTATTTGGCCGCACACAGAAGAGAAGCTGCTAGAATTTATAAATCAGTACAATGCTGTACATTCAACCATTCGCTTCACTCACGCTTATTCTCAGACCAGTATCAACTTCTTGGATACCACTATAATATTAGAAAAAGGAAAGCTTACAACTAATCTTTATCGTAAGCCAACAGATCGGCAAAAATACCTTCACTACGAAAGCGACCATCCCCGTCATTGTAAGAATGGTATACCCTACAGCCAGGCCCACCGCTTCAAACGTGTATGCTCACGGCAAGAGGACTTCCAATCGAGCTCTCATCATCTAAAGAACGCACTGGAAAAACAAAAATATCCTCTGCGGGTCATTAATGACGCAATCCAAAAAGCCGCCCTACTAAACCGCGCTGACCTCCTGGAGGACCGCCCACCTCAGTGCAACGCGCAGCGCACGAATTTATGTCTAACCTATAGTATGAATTTCCCCAACGTAAATAATATTTTAAGGCGACATTACAACATTTTAGAACAAAGCGAACGCCTCAAACGTGCATTCCCATCAGCTCCCGGGGTGATTTACAGACGTTCACGCAACCTTAGAGACAGCCTAGTTAACTCCCGACTGAATTCGTCCCAACCAAATAACGGATGCCGACCGTGCATGAAAGCAGGATGCTTGGTCTGTAAACATATGCGAGAAACTAACACGGCCAATAGCACGCATTCCCAGTTCTCAATAAAAATCCGAGGGCAGCTTACATGTGACTCTTCAAATGTAATCTATCTGATACAGTGTGAGGTGTGCAAAAAACAATATATAGGACAGACCGAGACAGCGTTTAGGCTACGTTTTAACAATCACAGATCACACGCAAAATACCTGCCGGGCCTGCCAATTTCAAAACATCTCACCCTCAAGAACCACACATTCGATAAATTATCTGTTACACTTTTAGAGTCTGGATTCAAATCAAATCGGGAACGCGAACAACGCGAGTCATATCTTATATACCGATTTAACACAATAAAGGAAGGAATAAATAGAAGCCCAGGAACACTTGCATCGATTGAGGCGCTATCGAATAAATAGTATGATAACGACCATAAATAATAAACCATTTGGACCTAGAATTTTGTGGTACTGAGTTTGGAGCTAGAACTGGACAGTGCGTTTTCGTTCCTTTCTTGTGTTGTTTAGTTAATTCCCGTACATCCTGTATTTCCTACCACTTTTGATGTGTCATCTATGTATTCGGCGACCTCCATGTGCGGCTTCCCCGCCTTAGATTTCGTCCCTTTATTTGTGTCCTCTGTGCCAAGTCTTTTTTTTTTTTTTTTTTGCGAAGTGTGCTATTTGGTTAGTCACCTACTCTCGTCCTTGCCTTTTTTTTTTTTTACTTAGAGTTCATCTTTCTTTTTGTGTGAGATCTTGGGTGGTGTACCCTTATCTGTTCTCCCTACGCACTTTCTTTGTATGCGAACTCTCTCCCCTCTAAAAACTGTATAAATAGAACCACATTTTTCTTGTAACCCTATTCCTGACGAAGACCTGTCTCAGGTCGAAACGTCGAATAAAATCCTCCTGGTTCGTTTTCCACCATCACCCTGTCTATATATATATATATATATATATATATATATATATATATATATATATATATATATATATATATATATATATATATGTATGTATATCTATATATTTATTTATTTTAGGTTCTGGGATTTGCAATTCGGTTTGGTTTGGACAGGCCTTAACCCCAGATTTTAGTTTTACGTCAAACCCCATGGTGGTCCAACTTAATCCTCAGTCCTTCGCTGGTTCGTGCCGGCTGCCCTTTGTTGGTATGGCTCCTAACAAAACGCCCACATTTACCTTTTACGACTGCTTACTATGAGATGGTACTACGCGTTACCACGGCAATCTGGGCCGCGTGTTTTGCTGTAGTGGAACGCAGTGCAACGCAACGCAGCACAGTGAACAGGAATGTCAGAAGCAGACTTTAAGTGCGCTTTCCTGCAACGCGGATGTACATCGAAGCGAAAAAGGAGCTCTTTGATACGGGAATTTGCTGCCCCTGTATGCGTTCCTTTTGTGATTTGTTTCGTTAAAGGCCTCGCCAACCTTAACAAACCGCTTTCTAGAAAATAGTGGCTGCGTGAGCACTTTTGTAAACTTTCTCTGGCAACAAAATGGATAGCTGCGAACGCTTGTCTCCGAAAGCACTGCTTCCTCGCAGTACTTAAGTGGCCTCGTAAACAAACAATTCTTGGAGGGTGCACGCATTTCTTGTATAAAGTAAGTTCTGCATGCTCAGTTTGCATCAAACGTTTTAGCTGTAACGTTGCTATATATATATATATATATATATATATATATATATATATATATATATATATATATATATATATACTGTAAAATAATCTTCGAGGAGACCTAATTTCCGCGAAGTATGTGACTTTGAAAATATAGCGGAGGAATTTATTACGCGAATATATCAGCCCATGGGTACGAAGCATATCTCTATAAATCGTGCAATTTTGTGGCCGCAAAATATCCCCGAAACACGCTTTTTGCAAAATTCGCTGTATTTGTAGATGGTTCCGTGTCAAGTGACAGAACGGGCGTTTTTTTTTTTTTTTAATAGAACACAGGATTTATATACATAGCGTACGATCAGAGGCACTGATGATTAGATGCGCAGAACAACTGCACAGCACGTTACCATATGTGCATGACGGTGCGCATACATGGCGCGCGTACAATATCGAGCCCGCGAAAATAAAGTCGTTTACAGTATGTGTCATTGCTTTGAGGTAGCACTGTATACGTCATTTAATCGTTTGCTATGACACATATTTGACAATAAAATTATCGTAATCTTAATATTCATATGATACAATTTGAGAAAAGGAAACATTCGCTTGGTTCCAGGAAGAGAGATCATTAACATTGAAGTTTGGGCTAGTTGGTATACAGACATAATAAAAAGAAAAACGGCACGAAGACGAGGACAAAGTAAAAGGTAACCGACAGGACACAGCTTTCAGTCCACAGAGTGGTGCTTTTATGTGTGTGAAACATTTCTTGACAACTAAAAATGAGCTGATTCACATTTTGGCCTGTGTATCACAAGTTGGAAAGTGCACATCTTAAACCGTGGTCACACTGCCCATATATCCTACAAAATGCAGTCAACAAACACGAGTCACCACAATATCCGTGGTTCGAATGCCGCCTGCCCAAGTTCCCTCCTCGAACGTATTGCCATGCGGCATTCAAAGCACGGTTCTCGCGGTGACTCGCTTTCGAATCTGTACGCAGACTGCCTTTTGTATGATGGTAGAAGCAGTGTGACTCCTGCTTTAGGAGGAAAGTCACGGGGCGAGCCGATGGAGGAGACGGTAATGCACGCAAGGCTAATCATAAGCCAGCAGCAATTAAAAAGAAAAAAATATCGGTAATTATTTGTTGTTTTTTACGAAGTTACAGATAAAATACCTCAACGTATCCAGGGGGCCCGCCCATGACAAAATGCTGTATGAGGGGAGGGGGAGAGGAGGTCCCAGCAAAATGGAATATTTCGGGGGGGGGGGGGGGGGGGCCGGGCCCCATGGGCTTCCCCCCTGGATACGTGCCTGGCCGGAGCGATCCAGGTGCGCCACCCTGTAACATGCTTCGCGGTGCCTGTTTCAACAGACGGCGTATAGCGTCTCCGTCTACGCGACGTAAAGGAAGCAACCGGAACGACCTTGCAAACAAATCAGCCTACAACCTTGGCGGTAACATGATATAGGAAGTAGGGCGCTGCAGAACCTGAACCTGCGCCGCCTGTGAGCGCCAATAGATCCGCCGCCGTGGAGGGCCGCACAACGCGTAGACAATAAAGATACATAAAAAAAGGAAAAATAATTGCGATTGAATGAGATTATCTGTAACTTGATTTATAAGACAACTGTTTGGAGAATCGTGAAATCCAATTTGGGTATGCCCATGTGACCTACGTAAGTGATGGTGCAACAAGCCACTACCAACAAGTACCAACTACACGAGCTGCAGAGCCACAAATACACGTCAGCGAGGTGTATTTTTTCCGCTGCTTGACATGGCAAGAGTGCCTGTGATTGAATCCGGGGTCGTGTCAAGCACCAGACAACGTGGTACAGCCTCCGACGGCCCACCAAGTCGGTGATCAAGTCGGCGTCAGAGATGGTTGCCCCACTGAACACTAAACTGCCGAACGTGAAACTAATCCAGCTCCCGAAAGCTGACGTCAAAGCGTTCAGGTACATAAAAGTAGAGGACTAGGACTCTGTCTCCGTTGTGCGTGGAATTCAGTCCTGTCACTTGTGGCAGTGTACGCGGTCCGACACTTCGCAACCACAGCTGTTTTAGCGAGAACAGTAGCCGCAGAAAAGATATATCTTTAAATGTGAAGTCTCCTATGGCTGCGAAAAGCAGATCGAGGTCGCGAGCTTGCGGTGCCACTGAGAAGAAACTAGCAATAAACGCTGCAGGCAAACCGAGAAAAAAAATCAGCAGAACCCATCCTTTGGGAATGATTATCTACGTTAATGCGAATAGCATCAAACGGTGCGGAGTTATGCGCGTTCGTCAGGTGGCCGGCACACTCTAGATACGCCAGCCCACTCTTGAGGCGATTCTAAATTTGTTGACACTTTCACAGCCCTGCGCACGATCTCCGCAGCCCAGCACGTGCGTTTGTGTCACTTAGGAAGGCGAGCAAAGCACGCGCCATACGCACAAACACTCAAAATGGTACCGACAAGACTTTCTGGCGTCTCAGCTATACTTCGTTTCAGCTTGGGTCCAGACGCAGCCGATGCTACAAGCGCGAGCTCCGGGCTTCCAGCGTCCCTGCCAAGCACGCGCTCGTGCAGTACCGGCACTGTTCAGGGCCACACGCTCGTGCATGTAGCATCGGCTGCGTCTGGACACAAGCTGAAACGAAGTATGAGTCTCAACCAACGGTACTCTAAACGGTTGTTTATATCTTTACCATAGGACGCGCTTTACAGCGCTGTCACAGCTACCGGTGCGCGTGCGTTCCATGCACGAGGGCTCATTCCGCTCTCGTGAGGCAGAGCACGGCCGCTACATCACCCTCTCTCGAGCGCGGGAGAGGGTGAGCTAGGGGCCGTGCTAAGCCTCACGAGTAGCAGAATGAGCCCTCGTGCATGGAAGCGCGCGATGGTAAAGATATAAACAAGTGTTTAGAGTGCGTTGAATGACTGCCCTCATAGCTCTGTAAATAAAGAAAAAAAAAAGCCCTCATAGCTCTGTGGTTAGCGCGTCTGCCTGCTGATCAAAGGGTCAACGGTTCGAATCCCGCCGGCGCCGGTCTTTTTTATTTATTTATCGACCCGCGGCGTAAGAGGTTAGATAGCCAGATAGATAGATAGATAGATACATAGACGAAAAGTGCGTGAAGTATCCAAAGAATGCTATTCGCATTAAAAAATTCTTTTCGGAATGCCAGGAGAGCGCTGTGACCGACTTAGGTCAGCGTCCTGCAGAAAGAATTCACGCGACAAGCTTTGAATGTGCGCACAGGATCTTGATTAATTAAACTAGTTTCAATTGTACAGCTTTAAACATGTGTCCTTTCTTATCACGATTTATATGTCAGCAGCCCAGCCTCCCCACAACGGGTAGGCTCTGAAATTCACTGATCCGAGAAATCTGTATTTAAATTGTTGACTTGTGCTTCAAACTCACCTGTAATCTTTTGTGTGAATTCTAATTTTTCACGAATTCCTGTCACAGTGCTTTCTCTTCACAGACTTCCTACATTTTTCGACCCCTTCCTTGCCCTTGTTTGAAATCGGCAACGTCCTATCTTTCTCCACTCTCGTTACGTCAATTCTGTATATTTAAATCCCTGTCAAATAAAAATAAAAAAAAAATATTGGAAAGCATTTTTGAAGGGCCTGATGGAAGAGATTATGAGCCTTTATCTGTGAAAAGTAGAAAACAAATTGCGATGGCCTTCATTTTAAACTGATTTTCCAATTATTGCAAAATCGGTAACCTGTCTAAATTTTAGTGTATTTATTTTAGAAAGGTTATGGTTTCCAATTTCAATGACAATTTATGCAAATATAGAACAGACGCGTTGAAATCATTTAAACAAATTGAATTTCCAGTCTTTTAAGATCCGGATCCATAAAGCTCTAAATTGCTTCGTAATCGATAATACATGTTTACCTCCTTTTATTTTATGTACAGTCTCTGCACAAAAAAATATTAAACCTAAGACGACAACAGTTTTTGTTTATAAATATCCGAAAGGGACGATTTCACGAAAGTCGCAAAAACGAGAGCGTATGCCGACAGCAACTTTGTAATTTTTTTCCTCAAGATAAATTTTATTTTTTGCAAAAATGATTGAATATGTTTTTGCGCTTGCACAACAAGTAAAACATATATCCTTTGCTAAAAAATAAAATAAAAAATGTCAACCGGACATGGTCGTTCGATCCTATCTGAAAACACCCAATACAAACAATCAGGCAATCGGATTTTTTTGCTTTTAAGTATCTTTTATTTTCTACGCGTCATGCGGCCCTCCACTGCGGCGGATCTATTGGCGCTCACAGGCGGCGCAGGTTCAGGTTCTGCCGCGCCCTACCTCCTATATCATGTTACCGCCAAGGTTGTAGGCTGATCTGTTTGCAAAGTCGCTCCGGTTGCTTCCTTTACATCGCGTAGACGGAAACGCTATACGCCGGCTGTTGAAACAGGCACCGTGAAGCATGTTACAAGGTGGCGCACCTCGATCGCTCCGGCCGATTTGCATTTTTGGGTCGGTTGTACGAAAATGTATTAGGAATTTTCCCTTCAAAACTACCGTCCACGTCTGTCCTGTCAATTCGTCTTTTCCTGACCACCCTGTGGCATTTTGACACGTTTTAATAATAATGAAATTGTGAAGAACGGGTATGTGCACGCACGCCCCATTGATGGCAACCGCGTTAGCGTCAATTTGGCCATGTTTCTCGCTTTATAACTTGAAAGCCACACAAATATTGCATCATGTTTTTGCAGACTCTGTTAGTAAATATTAGAAACGTTAATTCCAGAGAGTTTAAAGAAAATTAAAGATGGTCTTTTTTTTAAAGGATTTTCAAAATAATGCATTTTTAGTTAAATGCCCCTCTGTGAGCAATTCTTGTAAATTTATCCCGCTAACCAGGACAACAATATTTTACGCAAAGATGAACTATATACAGGGAAACACACTGGCAAAGTTTGAAGACCTTAGCTTTTATAGATACGGAGAAAAATATTCTTTAATTCAGAGCGTTATTGCGCAATGTGCCGTGTTTGCGATTTTTTTTTCTCAAAATAACTACCCTAATATTCGGTGATTAATACTTTTTGTCAATCCTTCCTATGCCTAATTTGTCAGTGAATATTTCAAGACCCGTAAGCCAGAACAGTTTTTTGGGGGAAGCCGCCCGAAATGTCAACATCGCGCGATACGCAAAACGCGCACGTGACTGAGGGGTGCTTACAAATTTTTTTCGCAAAGACAAAATTTTTTTCCGAAAACAAGGATTGGTTTTATGCTTCTGGGCATAAAGCCAGCAAAATATATTTTTTTCATCGAAATTAAAAATGGTCACCGGACATGGTTGTTCGATCTTACCTGAAAACGCCCAGTTGTTAAAATCGCATGTCAATGGGATAAAAAAAAAAAGAAGACTTGAAGGAGTTAGATTTTCTTTTCGACATTGGTGTTCATGCAGCATGCACGTCAGCAAAATCGGCATGTTGAGATGGCAGGAGATTCTCACAAGCCAGAGCTTTTTTCAGAAAATGTGTTACAAGGCCTTTCTGACATCTTTATCGCCATGTCTTTCAGTTCGCAGCCAAGAAAACGTAACGAAGAATGAACTTCTACAAAAGACACTTGCTTCAAAGTTTTGAACTTATTTTTCGATTTTACAGTAGTAGGATGGCTCCACATGCCTTACATGGTGTTTTGCTGGAAATGAAATCAACCTAGAATGTCTTGCCTTTTAACCTCTTGCAGAGTTCGATGAACAGTTAATTTCTTATGAATGGCTGATGAATATTTATGTCATTTTGTGTGGCAGGGAAATAACTTTGGTTGAACAAATTGTCAACCACCTTTTTTCAGTCATAACGCTTTGAATGAACAGAGATGGCCAGAGTGACATGGGGTTAGAACCGCAGACAAAACTACAAAAGTTCAAAAAGCCGCAGAAAAAAAACAAAAAGATAAACAAGGGGAGATTTGGGGGGGGGGGGGGGACTACTTTCAACAAGAAACGATATGGAGGGAACAGTCCTTTCCAAATGGGACCAGTATAATTGTCGATTGCATCAAAAAAACAAAACAAAAAACATTAGGGAACGTTTCTTCAACTGCCAAGCAAACATAAATGCATAGTTCGCGGTTCGATTCAATTCA
>JAZHYW010035239.1:0-25789 GCA_037355805.1 Ixodes ricinus | reverse complement strand
ATTTCTTGGCTACTTCGTTCGGTTACGTATTGCTAAACATGGCATTGCTAGACAGATGGATAATGAAGGTAATATGGCCTGAGTTCTCACGTTCAAGTATACGCCACAACGCATGTTTTGTTTTGTTTTTGTAAATATAGGATGGGCTAGAAAATGACTGACATATGAAGCGGCCGATAGGAGCCGAGAAGCCAAACCAGCGCTGTGACATAGCCTCCTATGTACTGACAATTCAATCCCCACCTGCCCGTTTCGATCTGGATGAGCATCGTACCGGCGTGCGGTCGTGTATCACTACTGCGCGGTGCACGTTAAAGACCCCAGGCTAGCGGTTGTACTGCACTGGCTAAATTGCTCATCTACAGCTGGGAGACTCGTCGCCCCTGGAGGCAGGCCAAGTTCTAGGCTGTATAAACATACACACAACCCAATTTTATATACTGACAAAGTCTGACAGATCGCCACGAGAAGCGGCCGCCAAATTGGAAAAGGTGGGGCGGCAGACAACGGATGAGAGGAGAGATACGTGACTGGCGCTCCGCTGCGGCGAGACGCCGAAACACATTTCTCCCAAGCGAACAAGTGTGTTTCGGATCCTCGCCACACCGAAAACTGTGCGCTGACGTCCAGGTTCCCCCAGAGTTCCTATATAGGCTCCACGGGAGCCAGAGTTATTGCGCGTTTGATTCCACGTGCCGCGTGCCGCCCTCGCCGCTATTCGCCGAGATCCGATCACGTGAGGAGCCGGATCAAGTGTCGTGCAGCAAAGTAGACGTTGCACGCGCCCCGGCGTACGTTTCCCTGCTTTTGAGCGCGCCGCGCGCCTCGAACGCGCGGCGCCGCTATTCGCCGAATTCAGTCACGTGAGGAGCGGGATCAACATGCCGTGCAGGAAAGCCGGCGCTCTGGGTGTGAACGCGCAACTCTGGCTCCCGTAGGGAGCCTATACAGGAACTACTAGGTTCCCCTAAAGCCCCTTCATGTTTAAAAGTAGCGCAAGGTGCGTCGATGCAAAAGGCACGTGCAACATGCAGCCCTTGGGAAGATCATGGCGGCACTGCGCAGCACTGAGCTAGATTTCAGACGCTGTGTTCTTCCCAGAAGCGGCGCGCGGCACGTGTCTCCAGCATTTACACAACAATGAATGACGCCACTTTTCCCAGGATAGAGGGGCTTTAGGTTCCCCGGGAAATGACACTTTGATGCTCTGTGCTACCAGATCCTCGCGCTCCAAATCTGCCACCGGCACTCTATGGCTCCGTCGTCGAACTGCCGGGCTTTGTGAGTAGAGGAGGCTATGGCTGTGAGCCAAAGTCCCTGGATAAAAATCACGCTTGGCGTTTCTAGCGTTTCTTACCAGAACCGACATCCACTATTGGCGAGCGCGTGAGAGAGGCGTACTACAAGCGAGAGCCGCACTACACTTTCCTCTCAGAGGTCGCTTCATTGCCGCTCATTTTAAAGCCCCTTCATGTTTTAAGAGTAGCGCAAGGTGCGTCGATGCACGAGGAGCGTGCGGTAAGGAGTCATTATGACATGACATCGTCATAAGTCACACCATGACGTCACGTGAAACTGTGACGTCACATAAAGACCTAATGTCACGTGAGACTGCGAAGTAAGGAGACATCATGACGACACGTCACGCGACGCTGACGGCCCTTTATGGACTCACAAAACTCGCACTCTACCCTTGCAGTGCCTTATACTGCCATCGCACTTATACTGTTCCCTGACGGGTCTCTTCGCATTCCCAGGAGCGAAAGACCCTATATAAATGCTATGCATTATTTAGAGCGTTTTTGAGAAATGCCAAAGCCAGACATCTTTTTTGTTTTGTTACCCAGCTTTAAACAATATACTTGTTGGGCATTTAAAATTATCGATTTCTAAAACTAATAATAACAAAGAAAAAAAATCATCGTCGGTAATAGCTTTTACATGCAGTCTCGCCTTTTCATTGCCGTCACCCCATGGCCGTATTACTGTAATCCGAGCAGTCTCGAACGTCTCATAAGCGAGGCCGTGGTGACTGTTGCCTCAGTCTCCAATCCATCGTCGCAGACGTTGCCCGTCACACTTTGCGGGCTCTGTCTCGGATGTCGCGTAACAGACACGGCGACTGAAATAGTTGCCCGGAGAGAGATGACGCGAATGCCGGAGACATCTGTCGTCGCCTTCGTCCCGCCGCCACCGCGAGCAACTTATTTTTCGGGGTCTCGCGTCCCTCCCGGCTTCTCTTCGTGTCGAGACCTCGGCCGTGGAACCAAAGGCCATTGTTTCGGAGGATTGGGAGAAAAGGGGTGGGGAGCACTCGGACGCCAGCGGACGTGTCGCCGAACCTGCCGAACCTTGAGTTAGACCATGGTTCGACTTTTCGAACATTGCACTCCAAGTTCTTTATCTAATCTTTGTTTTCAAAGAAATCTTGTTGATATTATTAATATTTAATCTTTAAACGTACTGGAGGGCCAAGCAGGAAGGGGGGGGAGAGAACACACCCTCTTGAATCCAGCAGAACATAGACTTAAAAACAGTACTCAAAATGAGTAAGTGCGCACCGCTGTCGACAAACCACGATTTAAAAGGTTAATGTGAACACCACGCGCAGCCATACTATTATGTCCATGCACGTAAGTTAAAACGAGTTTGCGCCGCCTGGTGGAGGTCGGGCGCGGCATTTTAACGAGCTAACTGAACAATTAAAAGTTTACGCATTTACTTTTATATCGTCTAAGTAATGAAAGGTATTCTCTGAAACATTGAATACCAGGTGTGGAGAAATAATGTTTCACGAACCATGAGGCATATCTCGCGATGATATGCACCGTTTCCGAAGTCGAACTTGGTCGACTTTTTCCAAAAAGTTCGAACGCTCGCGGGACCGTTCGAACCGCGAGATTCGAACGTGGAATTTCAGGTTGGGACGGGTGTACCAACGACGACGTCTCGCGCGGGCCTTGTCTTCTTTGTTGGCGCCCTTTCTCGGGGTCGCCGTGTCGGGGGAAACAGCCGAGGCGGCGCTATTTTGGCACCCCGTGGCCGAGACACTGTAATCAAAGACAAACGGGAGGACGCTGCACTCCGAGCACTTGAACTATAGCGTCTGTCTTCCCACGCCTCCTTCCGCGGCTACGTCGGCGTCGAATTTAGGGGACGGCCGTTATCGGGCCGCGTGGGGGACAGCAGTGCGTCTTGCAAGCGTGTCGAAAAAGGTCTTCCGAAAGTATCCGTGCCGCGTCTGAAGACAACTCGAGCTCTAGGTCCGTGACGTCACGGCGCGGTCGGTGGCGCGTCGGTCGCACTTCAACGCGACTGGCGGCTGTGGGCAGTTCAGTCTGCTCCACTGCCAGGCGTTGTGGTGCTCTGCTTGACTCTGTTGAAAGGATAGAGGCCAGACCTCAGGGCAAGCTTGCCTTCTCGAGGTCACCACTATCGCTGTCCAATCAGGAGGCCGAATCAGTGTGTTTGACGTCACCACAGCGTCCGAAAATCAGCGGACTTGCTCCGTGATGCAGACGTAGTCCCACTAATCATGCAAAGGACGCGGTGTTCGCTGCAGAGATGCTCAGATGAGTCATCACGTTGATTACGCGCCGTCAAGCATTGTAATACGAGCACACTCGTGCCGATAGGTTTATTAGCCGCGACCAATGTGAACGTCAGCACGTCAGGAAGTACAAAACGCCTGCGGACTCGGTCGACTGCGTCTTCTTGTCATGATGTTATAGGCTGTCGTTGTCCGCAGCTTGCGACACGTTCCGTGCCCGTCGGTCCGGTCTTGCGACACCAAGTGCGTGCAGGCGCCTGTTATACATATATGTAAGTGTAGGCCTAAGCTCAATTTAATGCGTGCAGGGCCGACGAGATGTGGATGCGGTGTATCAGCGTTCATGCACGGCGACTAGTACGCCTAATTCAGTTGGTCCGATTCAGCTTGATTTTCAGTATCGACGTCGATCATCACAGCTACGGTCTGACTCTATTGCAGCCAGCAGCGTCGCGACTGATTTCGAGCGAAATCTCATCATGCGAATTAGGCTTTAGCGTACATTCTGCAGCGTCCGTAATGAATCACCACATGTCGTGGTCACACGAAGTTTTTTCTTGTAACGAGCCTCGTACTTCGCTGACGCCGCTCAAGATAGTCGAATGTCGTCAGGAAGGCGTAAAACCGACATTAAACGCGAAAGAGGGCAGTGGGACTAATGTCTAATGTCAGATGAGCACAAGGCCATGGGCCGCAGCTGTATCGCGCATGCGCGGCGCCGGTGGCTTCCGCTAGGGCGCTCCGGTTTGTTTGTAAGCTCGGTTGATCGGGCGAAAGGCAGTTCTGTTTATATTTCGCTGTAGATGCGACACAATTTAAGAGCGAGCCCTATGTAAGAGAGAAACATCTGAATCCTGATGTAGTATGTGTGTACGCCCTAAATCGTATCATGCTTACGTACGTATCGTAGGAGTAAAATGTTTGAATCGCAATAAAGCTTTAACAAACGTCGCTGGCTGGTCGCGGGATGGCCGTCGGCGGGAAGTAGAGCAGATCAGAGAAGTATATGTGAACTGGTTTTAAATGAGCATAGAAGACTCCATGGACGTCGACGAAAAATACTCTTTAGAATTTCCACGGCGAAAACGCGCATATAATATAAAAGCAGAGAGTACAAAAACGCGGATGATAATCATGTTACCGCGCGTTTTCCCACTGCCAGCCTTGTGCCTGTCGCACGAGATGGTAACTTTGGTGCATCCCCGCGCTTCCCGCCTGTCTCGAGTCCAACTAAAAGGGACCGAGTGGTTTTAGACTACGCTCAGCAAGTTTCTAGTTACATCCATGCATGTATTTATTTTCACAAATTAAAATGTAATCAATATATTTTCATTAATTATTTAACTTATGGTGACAATTAGCCAGGCACGGCACTCGTCCACTCAGGTGCGACGAAAGACGAGCGCATAACTTGTCATACTGGGAGACCAATTAGTGCTCTCGTTTGCACCGATCCAGGGTGTCAAGACTTGCACCCTCAGGGAGGTAACGTTTCCCTTGGTTTCTACGTCGAGCCTTCATACAGCAATGGACGCTAGGAAAGGAGGCAAACATGCTCCATACGCGCCGTATAATATATATATATATATATATATACACACTCGTGCTTCGGGTAGGTAAAAGATCGCTGTTCCCTCATTTTGGTACCCCCCCCTCTTTTTTTTTCCAAAAGATTGTATATCACGCTCTTTTGGCCGTATAACTCAGCGGCGTAGACCGGATTAGTGTACGCTTTTATGGCTTTTTTCTTTTCAATTATAAATACATTCGAATTAAAATCAAACAGCCTGTGTATGTATTTGTTTAATACTGCATCGTACCACCGTAATGCACAAAATCGCCTGTCCAGGTCGTGGTGGGCTCGTGTCTTTTCCTTTTATTCTCAGTTGGGTCTTCGGAAGGGACGCTGTACTGTCCAGTTCGAGCTAGGTGGGCCTCAGCTCATGTTTCCACGACAGGTTCTGGTGGCATGGAGGACGAAGAAGGCGATGACCTCGGGGACTGCGCGGACGCCCTGCTCGAGTCTCTGGTGGTTTCGGCGGAGGAGGCGCTTCTGCTGGCCACCCTGGGGGTCAGGACTCCGGACCTCGAACACGCCGTCCGATCCTTCAGGGACCGGGCGTGCGGACTCAGGGACGTCCTCTCCGTCAAGGTGCGTTCCAGGAAGACCAACTCGTCTGACTTGCATTGTGGCACAGTATAGGACCAGACAGGTATACGCAGAACCCGTTGCAGATAACGGCGTTCTACTTGTAGCACACCGCGTTTTTGTGACTGAGTGCAAGACATGGCCTTTTCTGGGTGCGGTATCCCTCTCGGCCTGGCGGCATCAGGGAAAGGGGAAGAGGAGACTATACCCTTTTTCACCTCAAGAAAAAGTAAGTTTTGCGCATTGTTCATGCGCGTCATACGCCGCGCAGAATGGTTCTCGCCAGATTTGGTTGTCGGAGGCACAGGCGATGCTTTTGGCGTTTGAAACGTGTACTCCTTGATAAGATAACGTGTATCCACTCCAAAATGCTACTAAATATATCTTAAATCTCCACCTAAGGGTGAAAATCAGTAATCATCCGCGAGAAGCCGGACTTTTTTCGGTTCTTGAGGTGAAACAGGTATAGCTACAATCTGGGCGCCCCGCCTTCTTAGTTTGCGATAAGTGAGATGGGGTGGAGTCCAGATGCTCTGAATCGTCGGTTTCTCAATGTCTTCGGGCAGCTGAGCGTGCACGCGGCCCGCCGACATTCCCAAAGAAGGTGCGGGGGTTGGCAGTTGGAACCTCCAGCCCTTCTTTGCGGAGACAACCAGAGCCGTTTATTGAGAGGTTTGGCCATACATTGGTTTGAATAGGCGAGCATCTCGGGGCCAACCACAGGCCGCGAAACAGCCCCTAGCGGTGGTCGTGTGCTCTAAATTTGTGACACGACTATACTTCGTTTCACCTTATGTGCGAGCGAAGGCAAAACTGGAAGCGCGAGCACGGAAGCTCCGTGCGTTCAGGCTTTGCTCGAGCGCGCGAGCTGGGGAGAAATGCAAAAAGCGCTGGTCTCGCGCCTCATAGCTTTGGCTTCGCTCGCGGATAAAGTGAAACGAAGTATAATTTGAGCCGTGCCGAGCGGGACTCCGCGTCTCAAGACGCTCGCGCACCCCACCCTTTGCACTGCTTTCTTTCAGCCAGTCTCAGGACGCTGTTCTAGCAGTGCAGACAAGGCGTGGGCACGAGCGCGTGGCTTTGGAAAGTGCCTCCTATGCACGAGGTCTCGTGCAAACAAAAGCGTTTCGCTGAGCTAGGCTCACGCGCCTGTGCCTTTGTCTTCACTGCAGACATTTGTGAGATGGAGTAGAGGTCTCCTGATTGGTCGACGCTGTGTCACAAATTTAGTTTACGCTCTAAGCGTGGGGGAATATTCGGCGCTGGCGGCGGCCTTTGCTCCGCCTATTGTCCAAACTCTCCTAATATACGGCTCTGGGAACAACGTCCGTGCAGCGACCCTCTTCGGATTTAACGGGGAAATTGACGTCCGATGACCTAAACCTCCTTCGGAAGTTGCTTACGCTAGGTGTAGCGCGAAAATATGCGTCGGCGTGACCGGACGTTACAGGGTCTATTCATCAATTCAGTTTCCCGCTAAGTCGATGCCTAAATTGATGTCACGTGACCTGACGTCATCTTGGCTATGCTGTGCACCAATTGAGTTTCCCCGCTAACTTGGCGGGAAACCCGCAAATCGTCATGGGCGCTGCCATCTTGGAATCACGTGACGCAGCCCGCCGCGGAGGTGAAAGCTTCAACTCGTCCGCTCCGCTCTCCTCTCCGTGCCTTGGCGAAGGCGCTGGATTCGTCTTCCTCGTCGCGGTTTCATCACGTTTCTGGCCTTAGTCTGTGAAAGCGTCGTCTGATGCTTATGTTTGCCTACCTGCACCTTCCATTGTTATCTGCAAGCCCTCTGCAGTTAGTTTTACAAAATGTTTTTGACTATTTTTCTGCCATCGGCGGGCTGGATACGCGCATGCGAGGAGATGTGAGAGGGGGCACATGAATCGGTATTGACGCCAGGTTGAGTATGTAGAGTGGCTCTAGGACAGCGCAAGGGAGCAAGGACAAATTGCTTACGGCAACCTGTAGGTTCTCTTTAATCCGTTGAGTTGCGCTACGGAACACGTTGTGCAACGGCGTACTTCGTACCGCTATACTCGCTTCACGCCTGAGACTAGAAGCTCCGCAGCTTCAGCGCCGCCTTGCCGCCCTAGCTAACGCAAGTGTGAACGCGCAGGCACGCGCAGCAAAGCACCGCGGAAGCCAGCGAGGCTCGCGCTGAAGGCGGGCTGCTTGCCGGTTCCTGTTGCTATAGGACGCGCCGCTCCGCACTCAAACGCATTCAGAAACGCGGACCTGAGCCTCTCCTGCTGTGTGTGCACTATGTATCCGCTGTCGTGGGCTGGTCGAACAAAGGCTGACATTTCGTTTGCTTGCTCAACTCCTTATAATGTTCTAAAAGACGAGCAGCGTTCTCATTTCCGAACACGGGAGCGCGAGCTTGTCCCCGGAATTCGGTTCTCACTCAGTCAAAGAAACACCGAGTCTCTTTGTCCATCCCGCCCTTCACTCGCTGCTTGCCACTAAGGGTTTCGGCGTTTTTTCGTGTTTGTTTTTTCAAAATTCGAAGTACTTTTTCGGTGTTTATTTGAAAATTCAATTTTCGTTGTTTTTTTGTTATATTTATTTTCAAAAAGGTTTGCCGGTTTTTTTTTCGGTGAATATAAAAAGCATAACGCCATCGGACACCGGATCAGGTGATCCTTGCTTAACTGTAGATGTTTGCGCGTTACTCAAAGGATAACGGCACATATACATACGTCGTCTTCGCTACAACTTCCGTCAGGACACACCTCGAAATCGCGGAATTCGCGGGCACAATCTTCAGCGCGCTTCTTTTCCAGCCCGTTCTAACGACGTGACCGTCTGAGTTGATGACAATACAAGAACCAACGGAATGGCAAAAAAATCCATTGTAATTATGTTTTTAGTTACATGGAAGTTTGAGAGATGGTGTTAGAGAAAGGTATTAATGGTTTTCCTCGATGTCCTCTGAGATTGCATGAAGCGACGAACGTTATACTAGCCCCGCATCGAACTTTTTTTTGGGACCCGGAATTTGGCACGCAAAGCCCGATCACAGAAAGGACACAGATGTCCCGCGAAAGGCCAATCCAAGACCTCCTTGTTGCATGTTGAACCTTGGAAGAGGGCAATCACTGAAGACCCACACAATGTCGAACCCAAAGCCCTCCCCCTCCCCCCCCCCCCATACACACCCATCCCGACGCGGCCTAAAAATCGACCTTTTTCGGTTAAAACCGAATTTTAGAAAACGCATTAGACGTACTTTTATCGGTTTTTATCGGTTAAGAACCGAATTTCTGAAAATGGACTTGCGTACTTTTATCGGTTTTTATCGGTTTAAACCGAAAACTCCGAACCCTAGCCCGTAAGTGATGCCCGTGTCGGACTGGGAGCGCGCCACACGCATTCGTGGTGTGCGCATCGGGTGCCCTTGGCGGGAACGAGATCGTAATGGACCTTTTTCACATACCGACGGCACCAGGCGGTGGCTGCACGAACTAAAAATCGAGGAAGGGACCTACCTGCGCTACCAGTCGATAATGGGAGCTACGCTACCAGTTTCTTCGTTCTCTGAGCAGCAGGGCGTGCCCAACGCGCCGTCCAAGTGGGGCATCCGTGGCGTCCACTTAAACGTCGTGTTATTCTTTCCGTCCGCTTTCTTTTTTGCGTAACACAATTATATGTATGCTGCAATTACGTTTTCTACTCGCTGATCCACAGCCTCCTTCCGAATTTCCTCGATTTTTCGTGCACACTTCCGCCGCTTGGCATCGGGCGCTCGCGCGTGCGCAGAACGCTTCTCGGAAAAGGTCCATTGAATTGTCTGGACGTGGACGAATCGGCCTCCACTTGCGGCTTCACCGACCTTCCCTTCGTTCGCTCCTGCTCCTTTTCACCGCTGCTCTTTTTTTTTTTGTGTGTGTGTTTCTTTACCGCGATGCAAGTGGGATGAAGGAGCGGGGCCCGCACCTGGAAGAAAGTAGTAGTAGTAAGTGGTGAGGGTCGTAGAAAGCCGGAAGATGTTGGCCACTGGAGAGAAGCATTCTGCTGCAGAAAGCAGAGACATAGCCTGCGTCATCCGCGCCAGAACCACCCGATAAAAATTATTCAGGGCTTCGGAACATGAGAGCACCGCTACGTCTCCGCGGCCACTTTTCAAAACACCCATCTTTGTTTGTTTTTCGTAGATAGCAACTATACTTCGTTTCAGCTTCCGTCCGAGCGCAGCCAAAGCTACGTGTGACCGGAGCCAATCACACGCCAGCAATAGGTCACGCGATTTCGCCTGCACTTTTGTATCACTCCGCTGCGCCGCTGGTCGTCCGCGCCGCCCGCGCTCGCCGAGTATTTCGTCTGCTACGGGTGTATCAACGCTATCGTCTGCTACAGGTTTAAAAAGTGCCCTTTCAAGTTCTGAAATATAGTCACAGGGGATGTCAGTACGTAGGCTGGCCGTTGGCGTCTGTGTCCGAGCTTTCCACCTGTTCGGCACTTCGGCACAGTTTCGAGATGTAAGTAAACATTGCAAGGTGCACGATGACCCGGCCGTTGATGTTTCCTTGTATTGTCTGGATATACCAGGGCTCGAGGCACAGTCCTTTCCACCAGCTTCTCGGCGTTCAATGTGATCGGCAGGTAAAGGGGTGCTCTAATTTCGCCGCGTATCAGTGAATTGTAGTGGCCCGGACGTTTTTCTTGTCTACGACGCATTCGCGGTACGACGCGGCCGGAGTCTCCTGCTGAATTTGAAAGTAGACATTCATCACGACCTCTCGCGCCTGACGCCCAAACGTGCCTTTGCGAAAGGACGTTTTGAAGCGATCGACTGGGTGAGGAAAGCAGCGAAGCACATGATTCGGCCATTACAAGAACGAAATCACACAGAAAAACCGAGCGCTGCAGCCGTGTTGCCAGCGGTTGTACGTGTTTCCACCAAACCACGTGCATTTACATATATTACTAAACACATAAACTTCCGATATTTAATTCCTTTAGTTGCAAATCATTCTCAGCAGTACACATTTGGAATATTGTGCAATGTTTACGCACAAAACAGTTATTTAAAAAAAAATTACTTTTGCGGACTACTTTGTGGTGCGTAGGAATGCTCTTCTCGAAGTTGCGAACCGTCCCTCAGCCTTTGCCCGCGCTCGGACGGAAGCTGAAGCGAAGTATAGTAGTGTAGTTTTCGTAGGCCGCGTTTCCCCTCCGCTAAGCCCTCCGCTACGAAGAAGCCGATGGCCTTGACTGTAGAGTTCCGGGTGTTGTAGCGGGCTGCGGAAGAGCGTAGCGCGACGGCGAAAACCATCTACAAAAAGTGGGCTAGTTACAAAAGCACAAAGAACAGGGACAGAACAAAGATACGATCAGGACAAGCGCTTGTCCTGTTCGTATCTTTGTTCTGTCCATCTCCTTTGCGCTTTTGTAGAGACGCCGGTGAGGGACTAGCCTCAAACCACGGTCGTGCCTCAAACCGAGTGACTGGGCTCGGAAAACGTTTGTTGCTCCTGGGGCCGAGTGTTTCTTGGAAAAGAATGTACAAAAGAAGCCCGTCCGCTTTTTTTTTCTTCTTTCTTCTGGTTTTTTTTTACGAAGTAAAAAAAAAAATAGTAGTTCGCCATCCGACGCCCTGTGTGTCACTGCTTGGAAGATACTTCCCCTCCCCTGCATGCCTCTCCGCTCCTCCTCAATCTTTTACGGCGACCGGGGCAGTACAATGGCCTTCTAGCGCAGAAGCCCCGGTGCGAGAACAGTGATGAGATTCGGTTCAATTTCAATTCAATTTTTATTTTCCAACACAGTGTTGGGGGTCCCAGGCGAAAAAGCTGTCATTGACAGCTTGAGAGTGCCTGGGGGCCCATACAGACAGCAACATATTGTGAAAAAGTACAAAAAATATGACGCGTAACAATATGAGTACACATAAACACCGTGTGAATGTATACAATTCTATATGGTACATGCCAAACACTATATAAATATTATCGACCGTTGATGGAATCATAAATGACATAGATCAAATTTTCCCACATGGCTTGTTTTCTAGAAAAAATTACAATGAAGGCTTGAACACCAAAACTTTCCCATATACAAGATAGAGACGGATGCATTATCATCTATTGTTTACAAAAAATTCTCGCATTTTTTTACTAGTAAATGTATCAAAGTAAATATTTTGCTCTAGATACTTGTTTAAAATAAAAGGTAAGTTATATGTCAGCGACTGCGAGAAGTATTCAGTGCGCCGGCGCGGCACTAACCACCTGTCACAGCTGCGGGTGCGAGGGTCACTTATTTCCTTCGATAAGTCAGATGTCCTTTTTAAAAATGATCTGAAACTTTCATTTGATAAGAACAAAGAATGCAATAAACGAAATTCATAAATATTTCTTACGCTTATTATACCATAATGAGTGTACAATAATGCGGTTGAGTGTAATCGTGGCACATTGGCGATATATCGAATCGCTTTTTTTTGAAGAACAAGGAGGGTGTGTATGTTTCCTGCTGTGGTCGTGCCCCATACGAGCGTGCAGTAATTTATGTGTGAAGTGAATAGGGCATGATAAATATGAAGTTTTGCATTATATGGAAGGATGTGTTGACATCGTGACAAGGCTCCTGTCGCCGATGATAAAGACTTAGCTAAAGCTTCAATGTGATCTGTCCATGTCATATTGGCAGAAAATGTAACTCCAAGGATCCTGTGTTTGTTAACTATTTCAATAGAAGTGTCACCAATTGATAAATCGTGTATTATTTGTGTCTGCTTTTGTGTAGTTTTGAATAAAATAGCCTTAGATTTATTTGTATTTATTTTTAGACCATTCTCATTGGACCAGTGCCACAGTTTCGAAAGTTCCCTTTCAGCTTTTAAAATTATTTCATTTGTATCCCATCCGGAAATAAACAGGCTCATGTCATCCGCATAGATAACGTAGACTGCGTTACTATCTTGCTGAACAACATCATTAATATACACATTGAAAAGGAACGGTCCTAGAACACTTCCTTGTGGAACACCGGTAGTAACTAATTTGGAAGATGACATGTTATTATCTATTGCTACACACTGCTTCCGGTCGTAAAGATAAGACTGAAACAACGATTGGGCAACACCGCGGACACCGTATGCGTGCAACTTTTGTAGCAAGATCTCGTGATTTATGTAATCAAATGCCTTACTATAGTCAATAAATACTCCGAGGGTAAGCCGATTTCCTTCAATATTCTTAATGATAAGTTCCTTCATTGTTAAAAGTGCTGTTTCAGTTGATTTTCCCTGTCGAAAGCCATGTTGACTGTCTATTAGTATGTCGTGTTTAGAGAAAAAATTGTTGATGCGTGAAAAAATTATTCTCTCAAGTCCTTTAGAGAACACCGGAAGAATGGACACTGGCCTATAATTGTTAAAGTTATTTTTCTCTCCTCCTTTAAAGATGACCGAAACTTTCGCCCTTTTCATTCTACTTGGAAAGCAACCAAACTCTAGAACTAGATTAAATATATAGTTTAGACAGGGAGCAATGGCATCAATTACGTATTTGACAGGCCTTATCTGAACGTCCTCTATGTCTGTTGAGTGGGTGTTTTTTAAGCTCGTAAATGTGCGACAAATCTCGATTTCATCCGTAGGTTCAAGGAACGCGGTTTCACAACATTGGTACCCGGGTTTCGAACCAGTGATGTTATTCAGCGGTCTAACCATATTCACAAAGTGCGTATTGAAATGCTCGGCTAATGTGACCCCTGAAAGTTTGTTGTTTCCTATTGTTAATTCAGTTGTGTTACATTTCGTGTTTTGTCGTTTAAGAACCTCATTTATTATCTTCCATACTCTTTCAGGGTGCTTTTTGGACACCTCAAAAAAAAGGTTGTTATAGTAAGATGTTTTTGCCTTCCTTAACTCGGCGGTTAGCTTGTTTCTATGCTTCTTAAAAGCTGCGAGTTTACACGGTTCCCTCGTATGCAAGAACGCTTTAAAAAGTTTGTTTTTTCGTTGATCATTTTTAAATGTTCAGGTCCTATCCAAGGCTTTCTAATTTTATTTTTTTGCTTTTCGGTTATGCGAGGAAAAGCGGCATTATAATGGTGAAGAAATATTGATAAGAACTCGTCATAAGCGTCACTACCGTTGGTTTTGCTATAAACGGATGACCAGTCAGCATTTACGATATACCTACGGAAGGTATCCAGGTTTCTGCTTGATAGGCACCGATATGTTAATTTAGATTGACGTGTTTTTTCCCATGATTTCCTAGATGCGACTCTTACGAGCCTTCGCAAGAACGGTGTCTCTTTTCTGCCTGCTTCTAAACTGCACGATGACGTTGCTCTTGCCCTCCTCTCGTGTTGGTACGCGATGACAAGCCTCAACATCTGCGGCGGCAATGGGTTCACCAATCACGTCACCTATCTTACCTACGAGTTCAGTGACGTTTTCATTTTCATTCTGCACAAGCCCTCTTATTTCTAAGTTAGACCTGCGCGAGTACTGCTCACACTGAACAACCCTCATCTGAAGTTGCTCAATAAGACTCTCGTTCTCTTTGCACCTCTCGCGCAAGCCCTCGTTTTCTTTCTTGAGAGCCTCCCTTTCACCAAGTGCCTCCTCAAGTTTTTTCTTCATATCTTCAAATTCCGCGTTTATAAAATTCATGCTCTCTTGTAGCCCCCTCATTTCCGTACGGAGCTCCCGAAGCTCACTACGATCATCTCTCCCTGTCGTAGACGCCGCGGGTTTAGTCATCGCACTTCGCAATCAAAAACAGCAATTAAACTCAGCAGCAGCGACAGCAGTAATAATATGCAAGTACTGTGGAAAAAATCACCACACCAACCTGCGGAGTGAACAACACTTGTTTAGTCGAAGCGTCAGCTGGCTGTCGCTGCTGCTGAATGACGGTTCCAGCGAAGGCAGTCCTTTTTCTAGGCTTGCTTGGTGACGTCGATGGTCGACAGCGTCTTCCGGCGCTGCGTCACTCCCGGTGGAAGGGATAAGCGTGCCCAGGAAAACTGCGTGGGCGCCGATGAAATCGACAGCAAGGTCTTGATTTTCTGCGGAGTGAACAACACTTGTTTAGTCGAAGCGTCAGCTGGCTGTCGCTGCTGGTTCAGTCCTCATCCTTGGTTGCTTCCATAGGGGCGGACATTGTACCCGAGTGCGGTGGTGGCAGTCGTCATGCACTGGCCAAAGTGCACCTCTACAGCGTTGAACCGGTACCACTGAACTTCGAGGGCAGGTCGGCGTCTCGCATATATGTAAACGTTCGCCATGTCCACTAAATTTAATGAAAGCGTAGCTACGCTGTTATTGAAAGCGCCTGGAAACATTTGTCTTTGAGAATGGTATGGGAAGGAACGACGGACGAAAGAAGTGCACAGTGCGAAGTCTTTCGGACTGTTCCCGCCTTTATTTCCTATTCGGCGGCCATCTTGAATTAGTCTGAACATGCAGCCTTTTGTTTTTATTCGATTTAATTTTAATGAAAATAATTACGAACCCTTCGCTTGGGCGCCTCTGTATACCTACAAGACTTTGTGAACATTTTGTAAAAATTTTCGTAGTCCTATATGGTACGCGATAAAGAGAAATACACAAAGTGAAACTTGCGCTGTCCGGCGTTTGTCTTAGTTATATCGAATTATAAAAAATCCCGGAAATTTATATCTAGTTTCAGAATTATATCACCTATCCATACATTATAGACCTTTGTAAAAAAAATAAAATAAAGCACAATAGCTCTATTGGTATGCTTTTCATCTCTTTTCAGGATAGACTTATTTTGCAGAGGTGCGATCAAGTCGAAGTTGCTTGTGAAGCGTAAAGCGACGACGTCTTACCGGCGTCTAAACAGGAGATTTGCACGTAAAAATGCGAAATGCGCTGCGCGCTTTACTATACTTCGTTTCAGCTTCTGTCCGAGCGCGGCCGATGTTATGAGCCGAAGGGCCAATCATACAGCGAAAGAGGCCCAACGTCATGGCGTGCTCTCTGCAGTTGGTAGGACCAGCTGATATTCGCCGTCTCTCGGTTCGTGCTCCTCCGCCGGCTAGTCCTATCAGGTGCGGACAGCACGCCATGACGTTGCGCTTTTTGCGCTGTTTGATTGGTCCTTCGGCTCATTTTTTGCGCTGTTTGATTGGTCCTTCGGCTCATAGCATCGGCCGCGCTCGGACCTAAGCTGAAACGAAGTATAGACGCGAGAAGAACTAGATCCGCCATCTTGGTTGGGTCGAGAAAAGCGGCTGGACGGGTTGGTGCGCCAGCGTGTGCTCCTCGATCTTCTTTTTCTACTGGCTAGACGCCATTAAATTGCTGCGTACCTCTCTGCAAGAAAGGACGTGTCACAAAGGTGTCATTTATAAATACTATTGGAGTGATAAGGACAAGATTGAGTGGTCTTTAAACAGTTAGCACGAGGAAACCATCGTGGGTTTTTCCTCCTTACCTTGGACGCATGAAATCCTATCGCTCAAACTACGCATGTTTTGAGGACTCTTTGAGGAACCAAAATGGGTGTTGAGATGTTGCGTTCTTCGATTTTCTGCTCGAAGGTATAACGCGAAAAAGCGCCGATGTTATGTTCGCACGAACAGTCTCGCGATGTGTACCATAAGAAGCGCGATCATAAGGATGCAATCTATCGCTAATGCAGAGTAGTTGCAGGGAAGAGCACCTTTCAACGTACAGGAGGTATGTACTATCGGGGAAAAATGAAATGCGAACAGAGGAGCGCGTGGCTTGCCGTACAGGCTGCGCCATCTGGAAGTGAGCCTAGGGGCGAGGGTGCGTGGCCTACTCCGATGTGTTCACGCCCTTCGCTCGGCACTCCCCAAGCTTCGGCAGTGCGCCTCTCAGTGCGCTGAAAGCTGTCACCGCTATCTTTGTCTGCTCGGCGCGTGGGCCGAGCTTCTTCGCACCGCACGCGCTGAGCCAGCAAAGATAGCGGTGATAGCTTTCAGCGCACTGAGGCGCACTGCCGAAGCTAGGACGCCGAGCGAAGGGCGTGAACACGTCGGAGTAGGCCACGCACTGCCCCTAGGCTCACTTCCAGGTAGCGCAGCCTGTACGCAAGCCACGCGCTTCGTCGACTTCATTTTTTCCCCGATAGTACCTTGGGAACTGCAACCTGGCAGGATGTAACTGTAATGGTGCCAATCTGTTGACTTCCTTCTCTACCGCGACGCATTCGCAGTGGGTGCCTTAATTAAATCGCGGCGATGTTCTGATAGTAAAGCGCTCCATTGCTTGTAAGCTTTTTGTTGCCCTTCGGCGGCTGTAAGCGCTGGTAACACACGAAGGTACTGCTCCAACCTACAGCAACTCGCAGCAAGAGGGGGCCCGTTGGGAGCACGCGCTCAAAGGCGTAACAAGTGGAGGAGGCGGGACCGGGGCCCCGGTACCAGGCGTCCCAGTCACGTGGGAGGTGCCACCTCTGGCCGTCCAGTGGCCGCACTCTCGTAGCGGGGAAGTGCGATCCAGCAATTGTCATAGAGAGCAGTTGTTCGACCCTAACAAAGATGGCCGACCCGATGTAGCACGCTCAGTGTTGGCAGACGTCTGAGCAATTTTGCATATCTCCTATTGCAGGGGTCTGAAACACGCGTCCCGCGCTCGCTTGGATGCGGCCTGCAGGCAATCGCGGCTACGAGTCCCTCCCATGTCTCGAGCGCTAGAATGGCATGCTGCATAGTGATCTCATCTGGCACGATTCATTTTCCATCAGAAAGTACCTCTTCTCTTTTACGTATTTATATAGTTTATACTTATCTGTGTTCATTTTCCCTTCGTTTCGCTTTTTTTTTGTTGCTTTCCAGCTTTTTTGTAATGAACAACAAATCCGCTACTAGAGAAGAGAGAGAGAGAGAAAACTTTATTAAAGTCGCCCATGTCCGGGCAGTAGTTGCTAGAGGGTGAGGCCTTCCGGAAAGGCTTGGCGGGTCAGGTCGGAGCTTGAGGGAGTGTTGTTGAAGTCAAGGGGTCTCGCACATGGGAGATGTGCTGCGCTAGGCGAGGCCAGAGGGCAGGGCGGAGGTCCGAGGGGGAGTGGCCCAGCTCTCCCAGGTAAAGGGCATGTTGGGAGGGAGGAGATGTGGAAGGAGAAAGTGGGGAGATTGTTGGGCGCGTGGACAAGACCAGTATGTGTGTCTCACGTCGGGATAGGCACCACAGACCTGACAATGGGGGTTCCGGGGCGGTTCATAATGTGGTGGGTTATGAGGTCGCACGGCAGGGAGAATGTCTGTGCCTGACGAACGTATGTACCCTCGCGCCGTGTGAGGTTAGGGGTGGGAGGGGAAGGGTACGGCGGGAAAGGCGGAGGTCTTTCAGGCGCTGTCGTTGAGCCTTGCGATGGGCGGCACGTTCCTCTTTCGGGTTGTAGTCCGGGGGCCAGGATTCAGGGTTGCTCGGAGTCTCGTTTGCGCGAGCAAGGGCGTGGGCCCTTTCATTCCCTGCGATTCCCTGGTGTCCGGGGACCCACTCAAGAAAGACGTGGAGATAAGGGTGGGCAGCCATGTAGGATGTCAGGTCGTGTTTGATGTGTGCAGGTACGGAGTTGGTTGAGAAGTCTCTGAGGGCTCCTTGACTATCGGAGCGGATAGTAATGGATTCGGTAGAGTGGGGCTGTAGGAGGATGGCTTCTGCTATGGACTGTGTCTCTGCCGCTGTAGGGGAGGGTACATGTGCATGGTGTCGGACTGTCTCTCTTTTGGGGCCCACTGTGACGGTGGTAGAGATGCCGTCGGTGAAGGCGGCGTCCGTGTAATAGATATCGTGCGGTGGTGTGGAAAGATGAAGGGCTCTGCTTTGGCGTCTTCCGAGATCCACGGTCGGATTCATGTGTCGGGGGATGGGCTTGACTGTAATGCGAGGAATCATGTCCCACGGTGGCGGTTCTTTGGGAAGGGGAGAGAGGTGGACAGTTGGGTATCCGAGGGTGGACAGAATGGCGCGGCCTTGCTTGGACGTGGTGAGTCGGTGGTATTGCGCTGCGACGTGGGCTTCCGTTTTCTCCTCGAGGCTGTTGTGAAGAGCAGTGGCCGTGATGAGGTAGTTTGGGGCGTACGTGGGCACGCCGAGTTCCGTGCGGAGGCATTTTCGGAGGGCGGTTTCCAGTTTGATGTATTGGGTTTTAGTGAGGGTTAAATAAGGGAGGGCATAGAGAACACGGGAATAGACGGTCGCTTCCACAATCTTGCGGAGCTCGTGTTCTTTCAGGCCGTGAGTGTGGCGGGTGATTCGGCGGAGCATGTTATAGATGAGGTGGATTTGTTTGGTGGTTTTTGTTGTCCACACTGTGCTCTTCCCATCTTGCTGCCATATGAAGCCCAAAATACGGATGTGAGGCCGACGGGGGATTTCGCGGCCGTCGACGTTGAGGCGGATGAGGGATCGATAGAGGTCTGTTCCTTTTCGATTTTGATCCACAACGACGACATATTCCGATTTTTCGGGAGAGCATTCGAGACCGATGGATTGGGCGTGGGTTTGGATAATATCCAAGCCGTCTTGAAGGGTACGTTCCTGTGTCCCCGGGCTGCCGCGGGAGCACCAGATAGTGACGTCATCAGCGTAAATGGCGTGGCACAGATCAGGAACAGATGAAAGCTTAGAGGGAAGGTTTTTCATGGTGAGGTTAAATAAAGTTGGGGATAAGATGGAGCCTTGTGGCGTGCCGCGGGAGATGGGGAAGGGGGGAGATGGTTGGCCGTTGGGTCCGATGATTTGGGCGGTACGTTCGGAGAGGAAATCTTTGATATAGTTGAAGAGGCGGCTTCCGGGTTGAGTTTCTTGGAGGTTGTAGAGGATGGCGGCATGAGTAACGTTATCGAAGGCCTTCTTAAGGTCGACTCCGACGATAGTGCGGAGTTGGGCGGTGCTCGGGTGTGCAAAGACATCTTCCTGAATGCGGAGGGCTACGTCTTGCGTGCAGACGTGTCTTCTAAACCCAATCAGGGTGTGCGGAAGATGGTTCCCCGTTTCGAGGTGCCAATCAAGGCGGTTGAGTACCAATTTCTCCATTAATTTTCCAATGCATGAGGTCATTGAAATGGGGCGGAGGTTTGTTGGAGTGGTCGTGGGCTTTCCGGGTTTAGGAAGCAGGATTACATGAGCCGTTTTCCATTCCTGTGGGAGCCGTCCAGTTACCCATACGCGGTTGATGTGTGTCAGCAATTCGTCGAGTTTAGCTTCGGGAAGGTTACGGAGCATGGTATATGTGATGCAATCGGGTCCAGGTGCGGTGCGACGTTTAAGTTGAAGCATGGCGAGCCAGAGTTCGCCAATAGAAAACTCTGAGTTGATTCCCGTGTCTAAGTCTTCAGGCAGGGCGGAAATGTAGTGAACGCTGGGTTTGGGGTGTGAGGAAGGGGGTAGAACGTATTGCGAATTTCCTCAATGAGGGTGGAAGGTTCCAGGTGTTGGGCCAAGAGCAGTTTTTGGAGGGTGTGCCGAGGTTTGGCCTGCCCTAGGAGGGAGCGGAAAAGGTTCCAAACCCTGGGGGTGTGAAGTTGGCCGTTGAAATTGTTGCAAAGGTCAAGCCAATGCTGTATGGCAAGGTGGTCAGCATATTCTTCGCATTCGTAGTTTAGAGCTTGTATTCGGGCTTGGAGGGTGGTGTTGTGCTTGCAGTGGCGCCAGCGCTTGACCAAGGCGCGACGTTTGTCCCATAAGGAGAGGAGGTGGCTGTCAACGTGAGGCTGGTCCTCGGTGCGCGCAATCTCCTTGGTGTGTTGTTGGATCGTGGCGAGTATCGCGGTACTCCAAGCTTCTGGGGACAGGGTGTCGGTGTCGACGGTGTCGAGATCCGCTCGGGCTTTCGGCCAGTCTGTAATCTTGGTCCGGGGATAGGTGGCGGTGGTACGACGGAGACGGTAGAGTAACTGTATAGGCTCTGCTTGCAGAGCCAGAGTACCGCGTTCCTTTTCCTTGCGCCGCCATCTCCGTATTGGCGGAGGAGAGGTCACGTGGGCAGAACTGGAGCCGACCTTCGTGCGGGAAAGCGGCCTTCCAGAGCGCCGAGTTTCGGGGGAACATATTTTCCGCTTTGCGTTGGAAAAATATAGATCCTAGACCAAAATCGAACAAGCCGAAAGCTTCCTAAGTCATCGAACATTATGTGCGTCACTGGGTACAATACAATCCTCTTTTTTTATAACGCGAGCGATGTTTTAGGACATCCGTTTCAAGGTATCGGAAGCAGACGACACGCACGACGATCGCGTTGCTCGCGTCTGCGGTGCGCGCGGTGCGGGGTGCGGCCTTCGCGGAGTGATACGCGATACGCGACCGGCACATCCGGCCAGCTTGGCGAGTCGGCGAGCTCTCGTCCGAAAGCGAGGGGACGGCGTTTTCGTCAGTCGCTGCGTCGTTTACCGCCAATGAATTGACGACTTCACGCCATACGGGACCCGCAGGATCCCCGGGTGCGATTTTTGCAATCGAGAGGGAAACAGGAAACAACGGGAGGACGATGACGGCGAATGCGCGGCTCCTCGCCGCACTATTTTCCTTGCGCAGCGCGCCTCAGCACGCTGCCTCGCATCTGCGCCTTCGCGTCCCCTGCAAAAACTGACCGTGGCTTCCCGCAGTGCTTGGCTCCAGAATGGCACCATTGCGGTACTCTGCTCCGCAAGCGCAGCATATACAGTTACTCTAGGAGACGGGAGCTGATTTGGAGGCGCAGTTCCAGGATGTGATGATCGCTGCCAAGAGAGTCCTCTGTGTTCTCCCAAATCGCTCGGAGTGGTCCGCGAATCCATGTGAGATCCGGGGTTGTGTCCGACTCTTGAGCCGTGCCTAAGGCGTGTGGGGCTAGACGGTTCCGTAAGGAGAGTGAAGTGGTGATTGCTGGTGAAAGAGGCCAATTTACGGCCTAGCGGCACCACGCGGTCATAGCCCCAGGCGGGATGAGGGCAGTTAAAATCTCCAAGAAGGAGAACAGTGTTGCGAGCATTTGACTTGGGGAGGAGGGTTTGTAGCGGCGGGAAGGGCGTTGAGGGTTGGGTAGGAGTCCAGTACGTATTGATGATGGTAAGGCGATGGTCACCTATGAGAGTGGTGGTGGTTACGTGTTCTTGCGTGGGGGTTGTTGACATGCGTAGTGTCTTCTTGGGTGGTGGGGAGGTCTTTGCGTACGTAAGTGAGCGTCATGGGTGGGGGTGGTGCTTTCATCCGCAGTGCCCCGACGACGGTGGGTAATGCTCGGCTGGGCAAACATGTCGTAGCCCCGTAGGTTGAGCGCTCCACCAGCTTCTTGAATGACGAGGATGTCCGGTTGGGTGTCCGTGAAGGTCATATGGTTGAGGAGGAGGTTTTTTTCTTGCGGAGTCCGCGGCAGTTCCACTGCCAGATGATCAGAGGCTGCTGCGAGCGCGGAAGGTTCAGAGTCATGGAGCTGTTATTCATCGTGTGCAGGATTGCGGTCTTGGATTGAGGCAGCTGTACGCTTGTGGGGATGATGGTCCTCTTCTAGTACGGCAATACGAGCGGTGAGGTCGTTAAGAATACTAAGGAGAGGGGCAAGAGCTTGGTTTAGGACGGGGGTAATAATTTGTTGAAGGAGAGACGGGAGTATCTGGTCCAGTGCCTTGCGTACAATTTCTTGTATGTCGGTTTGTGAAATTATAGGTTGTGTGATTTGAGGGGGAGCAGGGGGAGTGGCGGGAGCGGTAGAGGTGGGTAGAGGGGGAGAGTTTGAGCCACTCACCTCTCGGGCTGGGGGGAAGCCCTGGCCGATGCCATTGTTCAGAGGTCTGGGCAGATCGTGCGATGTGGAGTTCTGGCGTGGGGAGGATCTGGAGCGTCCGAATGGTTGGAGGTTGTGCACCGGGGAAGGTGGAGGGGGCGCTCGGGTGTTCGGTCTTCGGGAGCGGCTGCGTTTGAGGGTCCTGGAGCCACGGGCAGATTGGACTTGGGCAGGTCCTTTGCTGCGGCTGCGGCTGCGTGATGAGTCTAAAATGCCGAACCGGTTGGAGGTGGGCAAGGTGGGCCAGTTGCCAACTCCGGTGTCTAGAGGGGGTGGGCCTTGAGCATGGACGTTCCGGCGGTACCCAGCTCTGGTGCGTTTTTGTAGTGACTGTGTTGCTTCGAGGCGTGCAGGGCAGGAGGGGTCTGTTGCTGCGTGTTCCCCGTTACAGTTGAGGCATCGGGGCTCACATTCATGACGGATGTCGGAGGGGTTTTGGTCCGGAGGGAAACGGGACCCACATCCGGCACAGCACACGAACTCGGCTCGGTTTGGGCATACGAGGCTTCGATGTTCGAGGCTGAAGCAGTGCTTGCATTGCTGGCTGTTAGGGCGTGGTAGGTATAGCCTGAAGACCGTGGAACAGAGGATGGCATGTCGAGGGAGAGTAGGTCCTTCGATGGTGACGAGGAGCGAGGCCGTTTGACCTAGGCGGCGGAATCGGAGAATCCTACGGGAGGGAATGTAGAGCTCTGAGTGGATGGCTTCGTCAGTGAGATCCAGGGATACTCCGTGGATAACTCCTTGGGCGTTATTCGGGCTGTTGGCCTCGTAGGTGTTGGCGGGATGTAGTTTGCCTTGGAGAGGGAGTGTTTGAAGAGCAAGGAGTTTGGTGGCCGCAGAGTCGCGATATGCGTCCACTGCCAGGAGGTTTTGACGGGATCGCAGCTTGATGAAGGTGTCGCGGCTTTCCTGCTTGGTAAGGCGGGCTGCTTGTTGGACGGCTTGGCCGATGGTGGTAGGGCTCACAGATGCCCAGTTGGTGTTGTCCGTGAGCTTCACGATTATGGTCCGGGGTGAAGGCAGGCGTGGCGTTGGAGTGGCGGGTGTCCAGCCGACTCCATCGTCGGCAGTGTCCATGGGGAGGTAGGACAGAGGGGTCGGGTTTGAAACTCTAGGGGCGCAGAAGGTGTTCACTGACCTCCAAGGAAAAGTTAAGCGGGTTCCGAGGCCGGAAACTGGGCAAAATCGTAGCTGGGAACGAGACTCGATGTGAGCACTTTGGAACGCATCGAGCGCTTCTCGAGACGACGGAGCGGGGCGGTGTTTATACGAGAAGCACGTTCTCCTCCGGGGTTTGCGGAGCCCGGAGAAGTCGACCGTTCTCGATGCTGCCTGGATCGCGTCTCCCGCTACTAGGCTGCATGCGCGAGCTGTTCGTTGAACATTTCGGCTGCGCGAACTCTCGATCAGCCGGAACAACTGCCAAAAGATAAAGCTATACTCTAAAATCCTTGCCCCAAAAAAAAGAAAAAAAATGCAATCAAAAGACAAGTTATTGTTCAGAGTGTTGTAACGAAAATCGCGAGGAAAGCAAAAACTCAAATTAACTCATTTGACAGCACGTTGGCGGGACGGTGTTACTTCAATTATTGTCATCACATCAGGCCAGGGCTTAAAGTGAGTCGTATAAACAAATACATGTCTAAAGATGTCACTGTGGAAAACTGTGAGTTTACAAAAAGCACGGGGTTGACGAAAATAATCACCGGAGAAGGGGGCAACACGAGGAGAAAAGGACAAAAACACATATCTCCAAACACAGCTAGGTGACCGTGCGCGACCGAAATAAATCCGCCTGGTCCGGATATCGAACCCGGGACCTCTCCACTTCCAATGGAGCGCTCTACCAACTGAGCTAAACAGGGGTTGGATGTCAGCACAGCAAACGGGTTTTATCAGGCGCCACCAGTCTAACACCAACAAGGGTGAAAACTTGCATTTTAAGTTTATGATTATAATGCAATTAAATGCAAAGGTGCAAGCGAGCTGGACAAGAATGACGAAAATAATCCCTGGAGAAGGGGAACAAGACGGACAAAGGACAAACGCAAATCTCCACACACAGCTAGGTGACTGGTGGTCTACTGACATCTAACCCCTGGTTAGCTCAGTTGGTAGAGCGCTCCACTGGAAATGGAGAGGTCCCGGGTTCGATATCCGGACCGAGGCGGATTTTTCGGTGACGCGCCAGTCACCTAGCTGAGATTCGTGTATGTCCTTTGTCCGTCCTGTTCTCCTTCTCCAGAGATTACTTCGTCAATGTCCAGCTCGCTTGCACCTTGGCATTTTATTGCATTATAACCATAGAGCACGAGATCTCTCCCCGTTTACCGAACGTTGACCCGCTAATTGCGATAAGAAGTAGGTGCAGGCCTCAAAATTAAGTTTGAAGGTGGCTGGGGGTAAGTAGGCTCGTTGTGAACAGCAGATACAAGGAGATGTTGATCATAGTTACCAGTGGCCATCACCGACTTGTTATGCCTGATTCACTTGGTCCGATTATGCTCGCGATTTTCAGTATCGACGTCGACCATCCCGGCTACTGTCCACGCTTTTGCAGCCCGGGCGACGTCGCGACTGAAAATTGCGAACGAAATCTCATCGTGCGAATCAGGCTTTAGCGTCCATTCTGCGGCGTCCACGCGGAATGAATCGCCGCATGTCCCATTATCCATGCGACGTTTTGCGGTGTAACGAGCCTCGTTCATTTCGCTGGGGCCTGGAATGGACGCTAAAGCTAATTCGCACGATAAGTTTCGTTCGCGAATTTTCAGTCGCGACGTCGCTCAGGCTGCAAAGCGTGAACCGTAGCCGGGATGGTCGACGTCGATACCGAAAATCGCGAGCATAATCCGGACAGGTGAATCAGGCATAGCTGGGGTGATGATGGCCACTGGTAACTATAGTCAACATCTCCTTGTATCTGCATGTCTAACAACCCAATACAAAACTCAAACAATTTTTGAGCCTACGCCGCTCTATCGCATTAACAGGTCAACGACAGGGAGAGACCGTCGTGCTCTATATTTATAAATACAATTAAATGCCAGGTGCAACGAGCTGGACATTGACGAGAATAATCTCTGGAAAGGAGGAACAAGACGGAGAGGACAGGCACGAATCTCCAGCGATACTGGTGCGTGCCAGCGCAGCCCTGTCGATATCAGGCAGGATTTCCCGACCAGTGGAGCATACCAGATGGTCAATTAATTAACACAATGTGTGAAATTTGCGTTTGTCCCCCGATAAAATATTTGTTCCCCTTCTCAAAGGATTATTTTCATTCTTGTCCGGCTTTCGCTTTGCCTTTGTGAGCAAAAAATTACTGATTTCCCTTATGAACAGATGACTTTAACCGTTCAT